>JAADWT010000810.1:0-14221 GCA_023336285.1 Pythium grandisporangium
CGTTGGTGGACGGCCACGTTCCCTCGGCTGGCCGCTCGCTCTCTCTGTGCCTGTGCGTTGGGTTTGTGGGGCCGCGCGTGTG
Organism: Pythium grandisporangium; assembly: GCA_023336285.1. Classification (NCBI taxonomy): domain Eukaryota; phylum Oomycota; class Peronosporomycetes; order Pythiales; family Pythiaceae; genus Pythium; species Pythium grandisporangium. Next base: position 83 of record JAADWT010000810.1, read on the forward strand.
TGTCTCTGTGAGCAGGAGAAGGAGAGAGAGAGAGAGAGAGTGCGCGCACGTTTGGGTGGGTGTTGGTTGCGGTTCCCCTGTGGGCGTGGCGTTGGGTCTGGCCGCCACAGTCTATTTGATAACTTGCACATTCTTCGCTGTTTTTTTGTCGTTGTTTGTTGTTGTTTTGGTTTTTTTCGTTTGGTTTTTGGCGGGGCGAGCCCTCAAGCTATCCGATACACCGCCCAACAAAACCAAACCAACCAAACAAAAACAAACCCTCTGTCCAATTAAATTAGGAAGGGAGGAGGAGGAGGAGGGAGGGAGGGGGAGGGACGGACGGCCGGACGGACGTTCCCTCTTTCCGTCTTCTCCTTCACTCCCCCTCAATTTGCTTCACGCTCCTGCTGCCCTCTCATTCGTTCGTTCTGTTCCGCCCTGGCTATCTTTCTCCACCATGAAAACCCACCACACGCAAAAATATTCCAGTGACTTGAGAAATCAGCACCAGATCTTGTCAGCATATCCCAGAAACAGTAAACGCCTTCACGTGGCTCTGGCATCCGTCGACGACCCAGAGACCTTGCATCGGATCCATCGGATCTCCAACTCGTTCATCCTGGTGGTCTTCAAGCACCGGAGTGCTTGTTCTTCTTCAACCACGGATCGCCCTCCTCATGCTACTTGCAGCCTCTTTCGCAATCTATAACGTCTTTTAGCATGGTGGCAAGCCCCAGAAAGCGTCCAGCAGTGTTGGCTGCATTGAGTTTCGACACATGAAAAGAGCGAGGGCTACTGAATAAGATACCTCGGCACTAATAGCATTACAGTTCCGTCATCGATTGCAGTAACCATCAACACTGGACTACGAGGTCGCGGCTATTAGGACACGAACGTAGTATTGTCAACGCGTAAAGGCATCGATACCACCAACTGTCGCGTGGACCCACTCCATCGCGGACAGCAACCCTCCAACTCTATGTTAGTTTCTTCGTCTAGAGCGGGGTGTGCCAATCTTTTGGTTGCAGCAACAAGAACGTGCGCTGTGGCATCGTCACTTCCAGTCGTGTACGTCATGGCTACAAATCTATACGTTTCTCTCCCGTTTCCTAAATTTTACGATAGTGTGACCAGGACAGTAGCCAGCCCTCGCCTGCCGCCGACCATCGCTATCAAAATCCAGAGCCATTAATACCATGAGATCTGCAGGGAACGAGCTTGAACGTTCCGCGCATGTCCTCCATTGATACTTGAGTTTGGAGTCGCCATCCATCGGAAAGCCCCGCGCAGGGATATGCTATTTCGAAGTGCTTCTTGAACTGGACTGGACTGGATTGGTGCCCAGTGTCGCGGGTCCCGGGTATGTTACCTTTAGCTGGAGCAAAGCTCGGCGCTCTTTTAAAGTGGACCACCCACATTCGGGCAGCCAAGGTTTGCTTCTATTTCGCGCAAAACCCTCACTTTTGGCGGGAACTGCCTTGGCAAAAGCCTTCAAAATCGGATCCCGCCCGCGGTGGATATTATAATCAAGAGGTTCACACCACACCACTCTCGCGAATACTTCGCCCGAGCATTCAATCAATTTTGATCTCTTGGTCATCATCCTCTTCCAGCAAGGATGACGGTGGCAGCGGATGTGATCGACGCGACCAAGAACGACCCGCGCTTCATGCGCGGAATGGCGCTGCTCAAGGAGAAGCGCCTGGAGGAGGCGGTCGCGATCTTTGAGGACATGCTGCGCACCATGTGAGTCATTTTGCAAGCTGGTGGGTGGAGTGGCGAGACGACAAGTCTATCAATGCTGCACCCGCGGAGAGCTCATGTTATGTTTGTGAATGGAATGGGGCAGGATCGAGGTGGAGCACCAGTCGGAGGAGGCGCTGAGCGTGGCGCCCGTGTATTACGAGTACGGCCACGCGCTGCTGTCGGTGGCCGAGGCCACAGCCAGCGTGTTTGGCAGCGGCATGACCCAGGCAGGAAGCGGCGGCGATGGCGACGTGGAACAGGAAGCCAAGGAGACGGCGGACGACCTCCAGGTGGCGTGGGAGATGCTGGAGATCGCGCGCGTCATCTACTCGCGTCACCCGGACGAGCTCGCGATCGAGAAGGAGCTGGCGCGTGTATACATGCGGCTCGGCGACCTGGGCATGGAGTCGGAGGTCTTTGACCAGGCCTCGCACGACTACGAGACGAGTCTGATGCTACGCAAGAAGATCCTTTCAGCCACAGAGGACCCGGACACGACCTTGCTTGCGGATCTCTACTGCTGCCTCGCCATTGCCTGTATCTACACCGATGCCTCGCCTGCCAACGAGGCCTCGACCACGACGACTACCAGCACGACGACGACTAGCGACATGGAGACGCTGAGTCGCGAAGAGAAGGGCATCAAGTACTACGTGCTCGCGGGCCGCGTCATGAGCGACAATATTTACCGCGTGGCGCGTCAGTGTGCGCCACAATTGCTGGCGTTTGTGCAGGAACGAATTCCCGAGTATGCCGCCGAGGCGATGGCCAGCACGAGCAAAGGCAAGGGCAAGCAAAAGGCCGCGAAAGAGAGCCTCGCGCTGGGCTATAAGGCCGAGAACGTGGCCACACTGAGTGAGGACTTTACGGCCTGTGTGCAGGTCGCCGCGAGTCTGCGTGCTGCACAGGAAGCTGCCGAGAGTGAGAAGGAGCAGGCGGGCAAGAAGGAACAAGATGATGACAAGAGCGAGGACAAGAACGCCATGAGCAAACAGGAGGCAGAGCTACTCGAGTACCTGGAAATCTACGCTGAGCTGAAAGAAAAAGTGGATGCCATGAAGGAGAGCGCGGCGGCCACGAGCACCAGTGAAGACGCCGCTGGTGGTGCGGTGACCACGATCGGGTTTGGTTCATCGACGGCGAGCACTGCGAGTGAGGAGGTCAGCAACGCCTTGGCGGCCACTGCAGCAACATCCGCGACGACCGTTAACATGATCCCCGTCGTCAAGAAGCGTAAAATCACCCCACAAACGGCGCAACCCGAGGCATCGAAAGAATAAACAAAGCAAAAACAAGACCCCACCAAAAAGATGGAGAGCTAGCTATTGTAGCATAGTGAAGGAAGTGCTTTGGATGTGGCTTTTTGTTTGGTTGGCTTTGTTTCTTGTCTAGATAGCCTTCGAGTAGTTACTTGTCTATCCGACCGCGCCGCCGGGTCTACCTTCCTCTAAACCTGAACTATCCCAGCGATCTTTCTTTCGTGCATGCGCAATAGCTAGGGGTAGAATAGCAGTATCAGTTGATGTTGTTTTCGGAATAGACTGCTGAGATCAAAGACGGTTGTTAGGGCACAAACGAAGCGTGTCCCGATTCAGTGATCTTCACCACTTCGTAAGCTGTCATGGATATCAACAACGGGATGCGCTTGGCGTGCGGTACGAATCCCGAATCATGTCAAACACCTTCTTGGTGTCGTGATCGACGGTCGACGACTCAAATACCTCGGATTGCAAGTCACCTAGCGTATCCTCCAGTGCGACGCGAAACTTGCCCCCAATCGCCTTCATCTGAGCCAGCGCGCTCTGAAACCAATTGTCCTTGTACGAGATGCCATCGGCGTCGCACGTACTCTTATGTTCCGAGATGACATGGTTGAAGCCAGCAAACACGATCTTGAACATGTCACGCAGTTCCTCCTCGCCCCGTTTGACGACATCCTCCAGTTTGCTCACATCCGTCATCTCGGCATTGTCGCTCGCGCCCGCACTGCTCTGCTTGAGACGTCGACGAGCCAAGAGGATAGACTTTTCCACAAACGTGAGGGTCTCGTCCAAGATCTCCCACACGTAGGGCCAGCTGTACTGCTGCACGGCATCGTCCGTGAACATCCAACGCGCAATTGTGGGTGCCTGGATAATGCGCTGACGCAGCATCATATTCAAGATGAGACTAATGTGAAGTGGTGATTTGACCCACACGAAGCCCACCGTCCTGACAAGAACGAGTTCGGCCGCGTCACCGACAAAAAAGGAATCCAGGTGCCCATAACGTTCAAGCATGAGGCGAATATGCGTAAACGTAGCTGCGCCGGCCTCCAAAATAGCCGAGAACACTATGTCAATCGTGTGCTCCTTGTCTATACCAGTGCGCTGCATCTCGTCCTCGATCCATGCTCGCAGCGCCGACGCCGGAGGATGCGTTTTTAGCTTGGCACTCGTCGCCGCGAAAAAGTCGTTGGATGTCATGGTCCAGGGACTGGCGGCATTCTCGTTCTCGTCACCATTGTTTTCCGTGCGATACTCGATACGCGCCTTTGGCTCGGGGGGAAACAAGTGATGGAATTTGTTTGGAAGCACCGACTGCATGTGCTGAAGGTACGACAGTCGCACGCATCGCTCCGCCACCGAACTGACAAATACGCGCTGCAGGTCATCCTCTTGCGCGTCCAGCACATGCGACCAGCGAGCCCATGCCCATTTATACTCAAAATTGGAGAGGAAGTGGCTAAACAACTTGACAAATGCATCAATCGCACCGGCATTCATAAAGGGAATCTCACGAAACAATAGCTCCACGACAATGGCCACCGCGGGTGAAATCAAGCGCGCATCCACCTTAACGAGCTGCGTGAGTACCGAGCAGAGGTAGCCCAGGCGAGCAGCATCGCGCTCATTCAAAGCCTTGATCAGCAGCGATTCGAGCAAGATGTACTCCGTCTTGAGGTTGGCCACGCCGTCCTCTTCAAACCGCGTGTTGTAGCTACGCGTCAGCGTGATCAAGTGCTTGGCCGCCACGGACGGTTTTGGATGGAAGCCCTGTTGGTGTCCGACCACATCAAATGCCAATTAGTCAGCAAGCCAAGGAAAGGAAGAAAGCACATTGTCCACGTCGTCCACGAACCTCGATCATATCTCCAAGATGACCGCGCACGATGAGATACGTGGCCAAGTGCAGATTGGCCAGCGGAGCCCCCACTGCACCACTGTCTTCACCCAGCACGCGAAACACCGCCTCATAACGTGGAATCTTGTCAAAGTCAAGCTACTCAAGAACAAGATGAAGAAAAAGAAAAGAAAAACAGTATTCTGTAAGAATACACCACAAGCCCTTGACGCAATAACCAGTGATAGAGAGAGACAGCGAGCTACATGTAGAGAGACTCATCTCGTAACGTACCGCAGCAATGTCAATCGACACAGACCCGGCCAGCGAGTGAGCCTCGGCGTCATAGAAATGCTTCTCAAACAGTTCCTGTGGGTACAGCACGCCGGGCAGCTTGGCCCGAAGATGTGGGTTCATTTCACTACCGGGCACGGGTGCAGCCTCGCCGCGAACCACATTTAGTGCTTCCCACTGCAGCGCCAACGGATCCACGCGCTTGCAGGCCGCCATCAGCTCGAGCTCCGTCTCGGGTTCCCACACGAGATCGTAGCGCAGACGACGCGTGAGCCAGTTGGCAGCCTGCGTACCTTCACTTCCACGCGGGTTACTCTCTTCCTCACGGGTTGTGAGGTATTCCTTGCAACGACTCAACACGCTATCGTAGAGGTCTTCATTGCCCACGGCCAGCGCATGACCCGACTACACCGGCCCAAAAGCAATCCAAAAGCACCCACACGATGTCAGACACTACAACGATGAGCAAACAAAACAGTCCCCCCGCCATGCCGTCATGTAGATAACAAGGATGATACCACATCAATCACCGTTATCACCACTGCCATGGCCGCGGCCATGGTCACCACATAATCACCTACATGCAGCAGCGTGTCCAGCACAATCGACGCGAAGAAATCCTTGTACGCCGCGGCATGTTCACGCCCACGCAGCGAATCGTCACTATCCGCACCCACCTCCGTGGTAAAATTCTCAGGCGTACAGACACCCTGCACCGTGTCCAGCAGGTTGAGCAGGTCCTCGCCCTTGAGGACACGCGTGGACACGAGCTCGCCGAGAAACCGCATCAACAGCCGCATGCGCAGCGCCACGGCATCCACATCACCACCACGGCGCAGTGCATCTTCCTCTTCGCCACCGCTTCCCGCCAGCGGCATGACCACCACCTGTTCATGCACGCGGTCAGGTTGCGTCAAGAACGCGACGTCGCGCTGCCATTCCACACGCACAATCTCCAGCACCTGGCGAGCCAAGGCAGCCCCACCGGGCTTCTCATTTACGAGTCCAACCACGACCGCATAGAGTGCCGTCTTATGCGTCAGTCGCGCAGCACAGCGCACCAGGAGCGTGGCGAGATGCACGAGTTTGAGCTCGCGATCCGCGTCCAGTTCCTGGCGGATGCGCATGGCCGCGTCCAGCAATTGATCGCGCAGCGCCGCGCCATGCAGCGCATCCGTGGCATCCTCACCCAGCTCCACGATCGCCTTCTTGGTCAGGCGCCACGCACGCGCGCGGTCACTTTCCACGGGCGCGCGGTCATACGGCCGGCGATCGTAGCCACCACCACCATGCCCATTGCCGTAGCGACGGTCATTGCCACCCCCACGGTCATTGCCACCCCCACGGTCATTGCCACCACGGTCACCACCATTGTTGTATGAACGCGGTCGGTAGTAGCTGCCGCCATCGCCGCCACGGCCTTCGTGGCGCGAGCGCTTGTACCCACCGCGGTCATCCCCGCCGTACGAGTCGTCGTCGTACGAACGCTTACCGCCGCCACGATCGGACGGCGCGTAATCGCGCTCCCGGCCGCCGCCGCCACCACCACCACCACCTTCATTGCGATACATGTCGACTGGCTGTTGCGCCTGCTGTGCGTCGTGCGCGTGGGCGCGGAGGGAGATGTGATGCGATGCGATGCGGATCGCCGTCGTTGGCCGCTTCCAAACGGTCGATGAGGTGACAAAGCGGTTGTTTGGCTGGTTGATCCATGGTTCCCCCTCCTTATTTTCCAACAAAGCGCCCACCGTGGAGAGTCGCTAAAGTACGATTTAGGGTTGGAGCGGCCCACAATGAATAGGTTGGGCCGTTCCAGAAAGATTTTACAAGAGATGAAGAGGCGCAACTGTAAGAAATGGACCAACGCATGGATACAGTGTGCTGGGTGTGGAAATGGTCATGCGCTATTGGGGCCACTCAAAGCTTCATGCACCACGATGCGCTGGCACATCCAGCGAGCAGTGTATGCATGCGTGATAATCACGGTCCTGCTTACCGCCTTGACTAGGACCAGGGCAAGTCCTAGCGAGGAGGAACCAGCAACGCCAGAGCCCACGCCGGAGCGGACGGCTGTCACGAACAAGCCACACGAGCTGGCGACCTACCGCAATGCCTATGGCACGCGCTTCCACTGCTCCGCCACTTGCTATGCCGGTGTCGTGGCACATCTCATCGCTGTCGCGGGGCTTCTCGCGCTCTTTGCTGTGGTCCCCGTCCGTACGCCTTCTCAACCAGAACATGCACCGTTCCTCTTCTGGCTCGGCAAGCAACAGGATGATAACCAGGAGCAGCGCGAAGGACCGAAACAGATCGCCTCGCCATCGTCGTCTCCTGCACATTCAGATGCGAAATCGGAAGAGATGGAAAAATGTTCGATACCTCCTCTTCCTCCTCCTCCTCCTCCTCCTCCTCCACCACCACCACCACCATCACCGCCATCTGTACCATTGAGTGTGAGCATCGCCGTGGGTACGGACGAGTCACTGTTGCCGGAGAAGCCACGGCGAATGAGTATTTTTTCTCCAGGAAGCAGCACCATGAGTGCAGCAATAGTGCGCGGCGACAGCCGTGGCTCCATGGAGGAGACCACACCACTGACCAACAAGATGGAGAGCACACCACTGCGCTCCTCATTGGGTATGACAACGACTTCACAAGACCCCAAACTGGCGGCCATTCAGCGCCGCGAATCCCTGCAAAAGAAGATTGAACAACGCCAAGAGTTTGCCGTATCGGATTACAAACGCGATGACCTCACCAGCGATGAGAAGGAGGCGTTCGCGTACCTGGATTTTGTGCACGGCATGATGGATGGCTTTGCAGTTAAGAAGATCTGTCAGCACAGTGACAAGGTGGTCAAGCGCACATTCTTCCTCACGCCCAACCTCAAGGTACTCTATTGGAATAGCACCGGCAGCAAGGCGGCTCGAACATCCAAGAGCTCGATCGACACGACCACCATTCGCAAGGTCATGAGCGGGGGTCACGGCAGCGCCAACTTGCAGAAGAAGATGGATCCAGAGAAGAAGGCGCTTTATCTATCGATCGAGACGTCCACGGGCAAACGCATTGACCTTGAGGCGGCCGATGCCGACAAGCATTATCAGTTGCTGGTTGGGTTCAACCGCCTGGTGACGGACGCTAAGACGCCACTGTCCGCACCAAAGCAAACCACGGAACCATCAGTGGCGAATAAACCACAGGCTCAAGCAAAAGGGAAGGAGAAGGAAGCAAAGAGTCCAAAGCGAAAAGAATGACAGGATTGCAGACAACGCTTCTTGGCATGCACGCAGAGCTACAGGCGAAAGGCATGTCGCTAATATGCTCTGTGCAAATCACGTATTAATAACGGGAATATGTGACGAAGAATGAAGGGAAGCGTGAGGACGTATGCGCAATATATATATATTGTTGAGTACGATGGCAGGAGGAAGGGTCAAAACCTGTGCGTGTCTTTCTGTTTCACTTCTGCAAAGCCATACGTTCATTCAAACGCGTGAAGGTGAAGTGCTCACGATGATGATGTTGTACAAAGAGTTTGCTTCACGTCGAGCTGAAGAAGCCAGCCAAGCGTGCGATCTGAGGGCGGGCTCAACGCTCAATCAATCGGGTTGAAACCAAAACGTGGCAAACCGTGAGCCCACCTGCTACAGTAACAGCACGCTGGGTCGGGAAATGGTTTCTATGGGCTAGTCGAAACGCAGCAGCTGGCGACGTCGCAGGGTTTTATCGTCGCTGCTACTGCCCTTCTTAAATGCGCCGGCCATGGCCAGAATGATGACGAGCACGAGGATGGCACAGACGGCGATGACGATCGTGAGCCTCGTGTTCTTCCACCACATCTCCTTGCGCAGCTTCCGGCCCGTGTTCCGAAACACCTTGGCCTGCTCGTTTAAATCATTGGTTTTCTGCTCCACAACCTCCATCTTCTCCGTGTTGGCTAGTACGACCTGGATGTTGTTGTGCATCACGCCCTTGACGCTGTCCACCTGCTGCATCACCTCCGAGAGCTTGTCCACCTTGGTGCGGTCGTCGTACGTGGTCGCGATCGTGGCCAACGACTTGGCGCAGTCCTTATCCAGACCATACTGAGGCACATCACGTATCAGCAGAAGCAACAGCAACAAAAACAACAAATCACGTTAGGTTCCCACGAGAGCACAGCAACAGTATGTACCCCAAACCAAGTGACCAACAAACCTCGCGACAGGTAAGCGCCTTGGAGCCAAAGCGCGGCACGATCTCCTGCTGCACGGCCGCGATCATCTGAAACGCGAGCCGGATCGGGTACTCCTTGGTCGTGACGGCGGCAAACACAAGCTCGTCGTTATCCATCGTGAAATGGAACTTGTTTGGGTCGCACTCCAGCGAGTGGCGCCCATTGGGGGTGACCTGCGACTTCCACGTAGGGGCGCGGATCACCTTGCCCAGCATGTCCTTGAACACGCTCATCTCGTTTGCATCCGCCTTCCTGCTCGCGGATGAATGCAGATAGCATGCCACGATGGCCTTGTCCGTGGCGCGCGCGATGGCCAGGAACTTGATGTTGTCGCGCGTGAGCGCTGTGGCGCCGCCGCTGGTCGTCATGCTGCTGCTGTTGCTGTTGCTGTTGTTGTTGCTGCTGCCACACTCACTTCAATGGATGGAGGAATGCGTGGGCGGCAAGGATGCTCGCTACTTTTCTGCAAATGAGCTTGTTGTCAACGACCAGCGCGCGGGGTAGAAGAAGAAGCAGCAGCAGAAGAAGGATGCACCAGTAAGAATAGCCCTGCGTATGCGTGGACACACAGAGCCACGCTCGCGTTGCAATAATAGATGGCGATAGGTAATACGCTGGGTGGCTGTAGCTTGCCTTGTAAATGAAATGCGCTGCTGGCGACGCGTCTTTTCTTGGACGCAGCAGCCAACAAATGACGGTGGTTATCTATGCTTCCTGCTGCAAAAAGCGTAACCGCTTCGAGGGGGCATGATTTGGCTTCACATGTCAGCATGAGGAGGCAACGCTAAATTACACAACTATTGTGCGCATTTTCGGTAAATGCACGGAAATCGTATCAAAGAATCAAAGAATTGTAAATATCACCCAATCCGGCTGCCAACACAGTACAGGATGTTCGCCACGCATTTTATTAACAGAGAACGCTTGGATCTGTTTACTCCACCACAAGGAAGGGCGGTATGAGGGTGTGCAGCTGCTGCAGCTGCTGCTTGGAGTATGTGGCGCTAACGGCGAGGCCTGCCTCCGTACCGAGCTGCTCCTGGAAGAGCACGACATCCGCGCCAGCGCTTAATGTGGCGCGAACGGCGACCTGTTCCAAAGACTCGGTATCATTCGCCACAAGCTGCTGGTCCCGCAACGCGGTCAATAGATTCTCTGCTCGACTAGCATCCGCAAGCTATAGGCATTACATTACGCGATAGAGAAAGAAGCAAGAGCACATTGAGATACATCCATAGACGAAGAGAACAAAGGATACCACGCATGACTGGGTACTGAAGCACCTACCTCGACCGATGCCGTGAAGCACTTGAGTAACTCGCGCATGGCCATGGAATAGGCAAATCCAAATTCCTTGAGGTCTTCGTGGATGTCAAACTGGCCAATAGTCACTTCAAAGCGCGGCAGGATCTGCGTTTCACGGATGTAGAGCCATTCCTCCAGATTATCAAACTGCGCATGCTGGTTGGCAAGAATATGCGCCCACGCGACATCCTCGGCCGTGGGTAATGGCAATGTGCTGTGCGCAGGAAGCACGGTCTCCATGTACTTGCGCTCGATACTGATCGCTAGATTGAATGCGGACTTGAGTAGTAGCGCGATATCCTCTCCCACGTGTGGCGTATACGTGCGTAACGCCCAAGGCTTGCCATTCGAAAGACTGGCATCAAAGAGCTTGTCCGCAACCACGAGCAGGCCACGCGAGGACTTGAATTCCGCCAACGAGGAGGGCATGGGTACAAGCGAACTGCTTAGCGGCATGGCCAGTTGTAGCGATGTGAAATGCGCGTGCGACTTTGTGAGTGAGAGCAGAGAGGACTCGATGAGCGTGTCCAGCACATCCGGAGCGGAGGCGCCCAGCGCAAAGCCAAAGCTCTGGATCTTGGCTGCCGCACAGAGCTCTTCCAGCACGCCAGCGGCACGCAACAGGACCTCCTGCGTCTTGCGCGGATCACGAGCGATCGACTGAAGAAGGTCCTCAGGGACGCGCACCACGAGGTGATCCAGCGCTTCCACGTCCAGCTCATGCAGTGCCGTCTTCAGTCCCTTTTCAATGTATTCCGCACCCAATCGATCCGCTGGGTCTATCAAAACATGCATCACACAGTCAATCAACCGTCACCCACGTCAGCGGCTCACCTCCCACGAATCACAGCGGCACACGCTCTAGATTCGAGTAAATAATGCTATCCAAGACGCACCGATTTGTGCCGGTTGCAAGAGGTTATCCTCCAGCACGGCCGACACGACGAGGGCCTCGCGTGGGATACCTTCGTCCTCGATCACCTCCTGAAGCACGAGAGACTCGACAAACGACTGCTTCTCTTCATCTTTCACTGTCACTACTGCTGAGCTATCGATGTACGGGTTAATCGACGCCTACCACACACACACATACGGTATTTGAACACGTAACATCAGCACTCAGGTTATTACGCGAACCGAAAGTAGGCAAACCGACCGCATCCGACCAGCCGACGCACCTGCAGGAAGTTGCTCTGATAGGAGATCACGGCGCGCTTGCTGGCGTTGATGCGGGGCATGTCCTTGGCCCAGAGGTACGGGCTTCCAATACCGCGGCGTGTCACGTTGACATGCGAGTCTTGTCCCGTGCGCAGCATGACATGCGATCCGTTAGATTCATCCGTGCCATTCAGGAATTCCGACGTCTCCGCAATCGACGCGCGGCCGAGATGCAGCGCGGCGACACGTTGAGAAGACCCGCGCGTTGCTGCTGCCGGCACAGTCGCTGTGCTCGCGGCGCGGAGCGCATGGATACTTCGATGGCCGACGCGCATCATGATGGCGGCGGCGGCAATTGACTTGTTTGTGGTTGTTGAGACCAACAGATACAAGACTCCCGAATCTGAGCGGAATTCCCTGTATTTTAGATGTAATACCGCTAAACGATCGAATGTCGTCAATGATAGAAATGGAGGGCGTCTGTGTTTCTATGTCTTACGGTTTGCTGGCTCTTGCTCACTGAGTAACCTCGAGCTTATCCTGCATGGCCTTGATGAAGGCGCGCATGGCATCCTTTGGATCCTTGTTGGCTGGGATGTAATGACCACCGGCGTGCTCAAAGACCGCGGCATCCTGGAAGGACTCGGCCAATGCACGGCTCTTTTCAATCTCGACCACGGCATCCGTGGTGCCCATGATATGCAGCGACGGGATTACCAATGGCTCGGTGCAAAACTGGTACTCAGGATCGCGCGGCGCTGGTGCGGCCACGAATATTCCGAACGAGAATGCAAACGGGGATTCTAGTTGTTTTGCCTCTGTAGTTCAGATACGAGTGGTGGTGGTTCGAAGAGTGGTGATAGAAGATTAGCAAACCGATCACACGAATCTACAGTCTTGCTGATAGGTTGCATGTGTGCATGCAGCGTGGCCTATGCTAGCCGTTTGCACGAGTCACAGAACATTGGCATATCCAATACCGTAGCTTTGATCATGAAATGCACAGGGTACGTACGTTGCAGCTGAAGAAGAATTGATGCCATCGCGCCACCCTGGCTGAAGCCAAATACACCATGAAACGGACCTTGTTCACGGCAGATCGTGCTGATATAGTCAATCGCTTCTGTTACATTGGAGTACACATGCCGTCCTTCCTCTTCCGTGAGCTGGAAGTTGTACCACGACAATTGCTGCATCTGCGTGTCGTCTGCGGCATCGATATCCTTGTCATTCGTGACAACCACCGGATCGCGCGGCACTACAATCGGGGCATCCACACACACTACACAAACACATAAACACACAGAGACAAGCGGGGATAATTCAATCAGCATTTGCATGGTTCGAATGCACAGGCATGCATAAATTTGTCACTCGTACCAAATTCCACGCTGGATTTGAACGCACGGCGGTACGCGGCGATGCGTCCTCGCAGAGTCTCTCCGTTCTGGCGGTATCCGTGCAGACACAGTACGCGCAGCTTGCTCATGACTCACGGATGGTCCGCTAAGGTGGAAGAATCGGCAGGGGGCGGCGATGTAATAATGCGTTGCTTCGACGTGGTTCACCATCAGATTGACCACGTACGAAGGCCAGCCGTCTAAAATACCGGTTTTTTGCGTATCAAAAGATGACGTCATCAGTATCTGTGGTAATAGCCTGATCGGTGGCATTACACGCCATCATTGCACATTCGATTTCACCATCTCATGGGCTTGCGGATTTATGGGGTTGCGAAGATATAGGATAATAAATCCCAAATATCACCCCACAACAACAGGAGGGAGGGGGGCCGCTTGAACATCAAGGCGGACAAGCTTGTCATTCGATCAATCCATTCATCGCTGAGCGATCCATCATTATCATTTGGACGCTCTTCGACGCGGAAGGAGACAACCAGTGACAAAACATAAAGATGGCAAGCATGCGCGTTGCGCGGGTGGCTCTATTGTTGGCACTGGTGGTGGCGCTGCTGGCGGCACCCTTGGTGTCGGCCAAGAAACCGCACAAGCATACCAAGAGGTGTGTTTCGTTTTTTTGTTCTTGTTTCCTCCATCCACCAAAGCCATCACTTACCACTGGCTAGTCGTCCAAGACAGGGTACTGACGAGGGACATTGATGACTACCTCTGTGGCATGGCTGTGGTCACGATGTATTACGATTCTCAAGTGTGGAGGTGCAGTTCCCGCATGTGACGGATGCGGTGCTGGAGCAGATGGGGTACCAGAAGAAGAACCGCTACTCATCGTCGTCGTTCAAGGTGCGTCGAGGATCGTTCACCGCGTACAAGGCCTCCTTGGATTTGTAGGTGCCACCAGTACCTCCTCCCAGAGCA
>JAADWT010000811.1:0-14219 GCA_023336285.1 Pythium grandisporangium
CAGAAGGGAATGCATTGAGTGGTTAAACCTAAGACTACCTACACAGCTACGCTACGCAGTGTCTGTGTAGGCTATGTGGAATGTGATGCCCTTTGTGTGTAAGAAGTCAATCTTATGCGAGCACTGCTTGATGGAGTAGACCCCAGCTTGAATATTCTCTCTTAGAAACGTTTGGTGTACCAAACGGCGTCAATATTTTCGCGATGGATCTACTTTATGCATGGGCCATGCATAAAGTAGATCCGTCGTGTCACCCATGCTGCATGGGTGACATTTACCTTACTTTCGTAGGTGAGTGCCTCAAGTACAGTAGCAAGTACTGTATGGATTCAACTGGGAAGGTAATTTTGCACAAGACGATCTACAGATGCACGACACAGGTGGAGTTGTCAAGAAATGATCTCGCGACGAGCCTATGCTGCCTGTCCTGTGCTGGCTCTGATATAAAACGAGTCACATATTGTGAAAAAGAACTCAGGACCAAGTACATCGTACAGTAAAAGCTATTGGTGACAACGATTAATGTAGTTCGTCTTGGATGCACATAGCGACTCTCGATCATGAACGATGCGGCCGTGGCGCTGGCTATCCCTTCTTTACCAACAGTTCAACAATCACGAATATGTTCCACACAATAGCGACTGGACATACACTAGATATGATGCACGGCTCAACACCCGTGCTTGTCATGACTGCAAGGTGAGATTATACGTTCTAGGACCAACCGCTAGGTATTTTGCAGAATCGGTAACTAGAGGACACGCGCTTAGTCGGTTGCCGTACGAAATAAACCCTTCCCTTCTTCGAGATGGTCTTGCGATCGGGCCAGATCCCCTGGTCGTAGAGGAGTGATGCTGATGGCATGTAGTTTTGGCTATCTGTAATGACAACCTCGTCCAGTGCAGTATGCGGGTTCGATTCGATTTCAGATATCACCTCATGTGCATCTAAGGGTCAACACATGTTGACAATTAATTCATTATGAAACAACTTAAGACCAGAACGACGAGCGGGTGGGGACACATAGGTTAGCACGCCACGATTAAGGCTGTGCGGGTACTTCTTAGTCTAATTTCTAGTGCATTTCTTTGGGTTTCTACTTGCCAGTCTCTGCTATCTGTCTGTTCCTTGACCCGATCAATCACTGGAAGCGCGACATACAGAATGTTGGAATCGGTTGGTCAGTCCCCTCCTGGTCCGTTTGGGGAAGCGCGGTATCGTCGGCGATGGTGGCGATCTCGTCGCGGTTGCCGTTGTGCACGGCAGGATAAACCTCGAGGGTGTGGGATGATCAGTTGATAAGATTAAGAGTAAGATCATAAACTGCAGAGGCTCGGAGGGTCGACGCGAGCAGTGCCCGCACACCACTAAGCTTGCACCGTTGTTGATCGTTTTGTACGAAAGGTGGACGTGGCTTGAGGGTAAGACGCTCGGGCGCAGTGGATCTATAATTCCCAATCGCATTAAGGGGCATGACTTCACGGCTGAAATCAATCGATTGAGCTCGAATACTTAGCTGGCCCGGTGGGAATACAGCACCAGCTAATCACCTGCTGGAACTGCTTCATAATTAATTTGTACGAGTCGTTCCCACGACTTGTGATCACGGATATCTTGTGGATTTACCGCGTCAAGTCCATTTGCTTTTTCTTCTTCATTTTTATTAATGTTGGGAAAACGAACTACGCACAGGAGGTGCTCTCATCAGCACCCCACACTATTAGATGATGATGATGATGATGAGGTGTATTGGTTACTCCTAGAACCATATAACGCTTCAGTAGCTACACTCACATAGGCTACCGGCAACCCAAACGTAGATCTGTCTCCCCTAGCTGCGAGCTGTTGGTGGTATCACCCGCTGGTCGGGCACACCCCACACTATTAGCCCCAGCGATTCCGATTCGTCCTCAGACGATCGCTTGTTGTATTCTCTTGCGTCAAACTCTTTACACGAGCCTCCTCCGCAGTCTCTCTTTCTCTCGCGCGTGCTCTCTCCAAATTTCCCCCATGGTGACGAACCACCACATTCTTCTCGAGTCCAACCAGGTCGCAGCCATTCCCGCCCGCGCTCATACATAAATTGCTGGTTCACTGCACACCATAAAACATAAAAATATCTTCCGCAGTTTGTCTGGGCATCTTTTCTCATGCAAGATCAACTTCAACGTGCACTGCCCTTTTTA
Source organism: Pythium grandisporangium (assembly GCA_023336285.1). NCBI lineage: Eukaryota > Oomycota > Peronosporomycetes > Pythiales > Pythiaceae > Pythium > Pythium grandisporangium. Next base: position 2,187 of record JAADWT010000811.1, read on the forward strand.
GCCAATTATGTTGCCAGACAACTGCATATATCAACGCCAGATATAGAAAAGGCGTGGAGACTTCTCCACTGTATTGATGCCACGACTCTGAACGGGCGCCACTTTTTAAAATGACGCCCGTTCAGGGTGGTGTCGTCAATAGATGAGCTCACTCAATAGCTTACTCGAAGTCTCTTTGAGATTGCGAACAATCCGCAGAACATTAAACCTTTGGTATCATCGTCGCTGCAACGGTCCCCCATGTTGGATGGGCGATTCTTCTAAAATGCCGGCTGCAGCAGATTCCGTCGCACAGGATTTTAAACGAACCACGCCCATGATTGGACGCTCCAAGCGCGAGAGGGTTGTATGCTCCAAATTGGAGCTTATAACCCTCTCGCGCTTGCCTGACCAGTATGGCTCTTGGACACCCTTCGTTGCGGTTGAAAGGGCGGGCGGGGGAGGGTGTTGCTGTGATGTGCTGCAGTCGGTCGTTTCCAGCAGTGGTGTTCCTGGTTTGAATCTGGCATAGAGCTCACGTGAATGCCAACCACAACTAAATTTCCCACCAACGCTCGACATCACCACGAACATTGTTACGAAGCGTTGCGCTAGACATAAGTGATAGCTACTCACGACATGATGATGGAAGTGCCGACGCCTATCTACGCGCCATGCCGTATCAAGATCTATTTCCAGGACGACGAGGTGCGGCGTCGCGCCGAAGAAAGAGTACGACAGCTTCTCGTGTTGGCGGTGACCGAATCGTCGGCGCCCAGCAACAGTGCCCTGCTGGCCAAGAAGGCGCTCAAGTACCGCAAAGTGTTGCAACGTCTTGAGATGGTGGATGTGAGCTCCCCGTCGTTTGATGCTTCGAAATTCATGGGTGTTGACTGGTGCAAGACGACTGACTTGAAGGCGCACTGCTCGGGACACTGACGAATTAGCCTGGCATGCTCGACTGACTGGTCGATGATATGCGGAGACATCCGTTGCAATATAATTTCTCTCGGCGACGATGCTTCCCTTCGGTCGGTGAAGTTCCATCTCGGGAATAGAGTTCCACAACCACGGCATGCCTCCGCCAGTGTATATCACGGCGGCTTTATTTCTTTACTTGAAGAGCAACCACTCATCCACGACGGCATTTTGTTTGCCCACAAATACAGTAAAGCCAGGTGGACGCAACTCGAATTGAGCGTATAAGTGGGACGGAATGCATTGCAGCCCGCGTTGGTTTGTATTGATCTGGCAGTCGTTTGTGAATCACAAACGATGATTTGCGTGTACTATCACAAATTGTGATACGCAAACCGAATATATGAAGTACTTGTATGGATCAGCCGACACTTCCATGAAGGCTAACCACCTACACTACAGCCCCTGGAAATAAATCTGGACCACGGACCGTGTGGCATAAACTCGCATATTCAGAGGTGACCCTACACATGCTATTGGAGACGAGGTCCTGCGCATTTTAATCTGAAACATATCATCGTTGCTCACGAGTAGAAATGCTCCACCACGTATTTACTTGTTTACGGGAAACGAAGATTTTGTTGCTCACCATTCGTGCTCGCTGCTTCATCAAGCAAGGTACACGTACTGTATTGCGTGCCATCCGTCTAAAGGTTTTTACAATTACCCAGCTCGATTCGCTAGTACGCGCAGATCTCGCTAATCGATCGAGATTGTATCTGTCGCCTGCGAACAATGTGGCAAGAATCGAATTGTAGTCCTCGTCAGAGGAGTGAGTCGGTGCGTGCTCTGTCTGTGATGGCCGGTCGAGACTGTGGTGTACTTAGGTGGAGTACTGTATTGTACTGTACACACTGCTATTGCAGTTAGACCTCGCGATAGGAAGGTGGCTAGGACTTCAGTAGACAGTCTAATAGAGACTGGGGTACTGTAGCAAACCAAAGAAGGCCTCAGCTGCTTGGTGATTGGTGACGCCATCCAGGTTGCAGCCATCAAAACTCCCCTGTCTTGACATTGTGGTACATAATAAAACTATAATACCACTACATTGTATTCGCTCCAGCTACGACTGTCGAGCAATCGTTCGCTGGCCCATGCGTATCTCACGATTGCTCGAACTGACCACGAAGGCAACCAAAAAATGGTGAGTACCCCATGCAGCATGGGGTGTACTCACAATTTGGTTGCCTTCGTGGCCGGTTCGCGCCATCTGCTATTCCTTGTGAGTCACCTTCTTGATTTCATATTCAGGTAAGCTATTCGCTTCAATTTCAAAAACAACTCTTCTCTAACGCCAGTAATTGCAGCACGCCTTAGAGGTCTACCACTATCCCAGTCAAACTTTTGTGTTTGCCTGGTAATAGCCACGGGAGACACAGTTGAGTGGCATCTCACCTAAATTTGCCATTTGCCATCTTGTAGCTCAAGATGACGTGCGAGCAGCTCCGCTAAGCATGTCAATACAACCCTGCGTCACAATCAGACATCGTCGGCGGCATAGAGCGTCAGGGCCTCTGGCCTGTTTAGACCCCCAAGTGGCCAGAGGTGTTGAAATATTCCTGCATCATCGATCGGGTAAATGCTCCGTAAGACGCGCTCGCTCTCACTGACCCAGTGACCCAGTGACCCACTCGCCCGCGCTCGCTCGCTCCCAGCATTCTCGGCAGCGATCAATCACGGCCCTCCCCTCCCCCTATCCACCCCCCACCCACCCACTGGCCTGCCTCATTCGTTCGATCCAGTCAACCTCGTTTGCTTGTCTACCTTGCATTCGACACTCACGGAAACCCACCGCCACGGACTACTACGTAAGACGTCGCAAGCGGAGCGGCACCTACGGACGATTCCCATCATGGCGCCCGCTTCGTATGCGTCAAGCACGACAACCACGCCATCGGTCGCGCATCACGACCAGCTCGCCGAGCATGACGCATTTGTGCAGCGCTTCCTTCATTCCAACTACTTTGCCGCCGAGAACCTGGGGCAGGGCGCCGATTCCAAGTCCCTTACGTGGGACCGCATGGGCGCGGGCTTTGCCGCCGTGGGCATGCATGCCTTCACCAACAATGCCGTCAGCAGCGCCACGAGGCGATCCACGATGGCAAGCTGTGACTCGGTCATCTCCTCCCTCGATGACGCCGCGCTAGCCATCGCGACGGATTCCAGCGCGCTGTGCCGCGCGCTTGAGAGTCATCTCGTGGGTGAGGATATGTTTGTAAATGCCGACATTTTGGACACGTTCCAACCACGCACCAAGGAGGCACCTGACGAGTACGTGGCGGGCAAGCACCTCACGTACCGCTCCGCCGTGCAATTGGGTCACGGCCTCGGAGGCGAGGACTATGTCGTGCTGGAAACCATGGGGCGAGACGTGGACCCAGACGGCCACCCGTTTGTGTTCAAGATGCTACGCTCCGTGGACGCGATAGACGTTGATGCACATGAGGACCACACACTATCGGCATCACGACCGTATCATAGCAGTCGTGTGCGTCGTGGCGTGATGCATGCCTGCATGATCATCCTCTCAGAGACGCAGTACGATGGCGTCCTTCGCATGCAGCTCTGGCTGGACGTGGATCTGCCGCGCTCGGCCACGACCGAGACGGGCGAGTCCCTGGACAGCAGCTTCTCCTCCCTCTTTGACGCACTTAGCCTGGCGCTGCGGTACCGACGTCACATTGAGCGCGTGTTTGCCCTGGCCGTCAAGCGCGCCGAGCCCGAGGCCGTGGCCTACGCGACGACGCACCTGTTCCCGACCATTCGCGCCCGGCATGCACAATGCCAAGTCTGTGAACGCAAGCTCGGGTTTCTCAAGCTCAAGCGCCATTCGTGCTCAATCTGCAAGGTGTCTCTGTGTGGCACCTGCTGCAAGGGGACGGACGTGTGCGCGTGGCAGCTCTGCGCCTGCTGTTATACGCGCAACTACGCGCTCTTCTCGCGCGAGATCGTGTCCAAGATTGCCTCGGGGGGCCTAGGGCGATTGGCCTCATTGGCCCGCAAGGCACCAGGGTACAGTGCCTACCGACAGACCATGGCTCGTGATCATCGCGCGGCGCATGCACCAGTACCCTCCAGTGGCCACAACCCACGACGCTATCACGCGAATGATACACTTTTCGGGCTTCGGAGCGAGGCCCGCAATGAGAGCATTAGCGGTTCTTCCGTGCAATCACGCACGAGTAGTTGTGGCAGCTCACGCTCCAGCGTGAGCAGTGTGGATACTCGCCATGCAATGCCCAACCATGGCAATAACCACTCGCAGCGGCAAACACTCACAGAGCTGGACTTGACCACGGAAGGAAGCGACAAGTACAAGAAGCCCCGGCGAGGCCGGGCTCCGGATCCGCCCGCACGAGGCAAGGGGGTAACACTGCTGGATGACCAGGAAATGTCCAGGCTCTCGTTTAGCTCCATGGATTCCATGAGCTCCATGTTTAGTGCGGCATCCCTGGAGGAATTTGTGGTGGAGGAACCGCCACGGACTGCAACACGGACACGATTCCGATTTGGGATCTCGTAGCTTTTGAAAGTCGATCGCAGACTTACTTGTGAGAGGTACCTTTTGACACCTTTAATTTTAATTTATCTTGCCTACTGTATGGTCGCAGCTTTAGTGGATGTACTTTGAGAGTACTTTTCAGAGTATCAGTGTCACTATGCTAGGCTTCCCGGTTTCAACTTCGACCAGAATGACTCGGATAATAGTCGAAAGTTATGACCCGTCATAAGTCATGGCCAAAATGAAAATGTCCACAACAGCCAATCACCGTGCGGTATAAATTATTCCGCCAATCCGTGAAGCTATCCGCAAACCAACTCAAATCAAACCAATCAAGTGCCTTTGTTCGCGCCCAGGTGAAATCATTTATCGTTCCAAGTCCTGCGTTGTAGTCAGAAAGTTGCTGCCTTTTCGCTCCTCCTCATTCTTCAAATTACCACATTTGTGTGACAGAGCAAAACCAACCTAAACGACAATGTCTGGACGTGGCAAGGGTGGCAAAGGATTGGGCAAGGGCGGCGCCAAGCGTCACCGCAAGGTTCTTCGCGACAACATCCAGGGTATCACCAAGCCAGCGATCCGCCGTTTGGCTCGTCGTGGTGGCGTCAAGCGCATCAGCGGCCTCATCTACGAAGAGACACGCGGCGTACTCAAGACGTTCTTGGAGAATGTGATTCGCGACTCGGTCACGTACACGGAACATGCGCGTCGCAAGACGGTAACGGCCATGGATGTCGTGTACGCCCTCAAGCGCCAGGGCCGCACGCTCTACGGTTTTGGTGGTTAAAGAGAAGCTTTTCCGTCCGGCCTTGGTGTCGCCATGACATCACACGTTGGCATGCGTCTCGGTTCATTTTTATAACTTATTTGTGTACTTTTAGACATGCAAATAAAACCTTCATATCTTGCACAAAAATTCCCGAGTCTTTCTTTTGTTGCCTCACTACGAACAGTATTTTGCAAGTAAAGGTAGGCGTCCCAGGGTCAACCGGAAATAATTAATTACTGCGTAATATTTTTCGCTTCATTCCCAGGCCTAATTGCTGCTCAAAATTACCGCCGTGAAAGAACTCCCTCCCTCTAACAGCGGCGTATCCAGGGCCAGATTGGGTTGAGACCGTAGGTGAGCAGCACTACGACCGTAATCATTCCTTCTTCTTCGGTGTCCATCAAGCACACCGGCGTCAGCCTCTCCTACTGGCCCCTACGTCCATTCCAGCGTATCCCAGTGGTGAAGAACGATGGCGCTGTACGCGTGGGGCGGCAACGCGTCGCAGCAGATCGGCGTCGACAGCGAGGACAAGCAGATTTTTGATGTGGTACGCAAGCGCGATTTCGTTGTTGTAGCTGTGTTGGAGTATTGCGCGTTGTTGTTAAAGGTGACGGGCTCGCTCACTCACGAGAACAAATCATCTGTGGTGATGTCACGCTTTGGCTGATGCTCCATGCAGCGCCCTGTGACAGCGCTACAGGGCCATGTACTGGTGGATTTCTCCGCCGGCGAGAAGCACAGCCTCGCCGTCAACGAGTTTGGCGACGTGTTTGCCTGGTCGGTCACTACCTCACTCATCTGTAACACGCGGAAACAAAAGTACTCTCAACCATGCTAACACGTCAGGACTTTTTTTAATTGTTTTGTGTGATGCGATGACGAGGACAGGGGCCGTAATAAGGAAGGCCAGCTGGGCGTTGGTCGGCGCGATGACGCCGTGGTGCGCCACCCAGAGCGCGTGACGGCGCTGGATGGACAGATTATCACCAAGGTGTCGTGTGGGGACTCGCATTCCGTGGCCCTGACCGTCACGGGGGAGGTGTTCATGTGGGGCCTGTTACCAGAGACGCTGGAAGTGAAGAACGATGGCGTGTTTGACCAGGCCTCGGTCTCGCTGGCCGGTCTGGAAGACGGCGAACGAGACGATGACGCCGAGATCGCGCAGGACTTTATGGCCCGCTTGCTGAGCGGCTCAGAGGCCATTTACGAGGCGGAGCATCTCACCAAGCACGACGTGGATGACACGGAAACCTCGCTGGCGCATATGGTTCGCAAGAAGGAGCAGACCGTGCGACGGGTATGCTTCACACCACGCCTTAGCACGTCGCTGCTGTCGCACCGCATCGTCAACATTGCCGCGGGGTTTGCGCATTCATTGGCCGTGACGGCTGATGGGGTCGTGTTTAGCTGTGGGTACAACGACAATGGACAACTTGGTATTGGCTCGCGCCGAAATTCGGCGAATTTTACCCGTGTGCAGGGCCTGGATGGGTACGTGATCACTCAGATCGCGTGTGGGCAGCAACACTCGATGGCCTGCTCGCAATTGATAGAGGCACCCGTGGCCTCTTCACGACATGGCTTCCCACCAGAGATGTTCTCGGGAATGGTCTTCTCCTGGGGGCTCGGCATCCTGGGGCAATTAGGACTCGGCATCAATATCTCGTGGCTGCCCATGGTAGTGCATTTGCAGGACCCCGTCGTGTCCATCGCTGCGGGTAGCCACCACAGTGTGGCTGTCACGACGGCTGGTCGTGTCTATTCGTGGGGGCATAGTGAGTATGGACAGCATGGAGCCGGTGAACGTTACAATGATCTGCAGCACAACCTCTACTATTTCTTCCCACGTCTACAGGAGGCATTGGATGCCGATGGCGTATTGGTCGATTCCGTGGCATGCAGTTCGCACTCCACCTTTGCATTGGCGAGGGATGGCTCCGTCTACTCCTGGGGCTGGAACGCGTTCGGTGTACTGGGCAATGGCAAGTATCAATATTCCGTGGATCCGCAAAAGGTGGACGGCCTCAAGGATAATGTCGCGGTCCATGTGGGTGCTGGATCGAACCACTGCGCGGTGATTGTGCGACCTCGTGGTTGCCATTACTCTCTATCCTATGACAAGATTCTGTCGCAGGGAGAATTTTGTGACTTGGCATTTATCGTCGCTGGTAAACATGGTGGTGTCAACAATGCTGCCGCGGCGCGGGCTCAGACAGCGACTCGATTGGAAGCGCATCAAGTGGTGGTGTGTGCTCGAAGCGGATACCTCCGTGGTTTGCTCCGCGTGATCCGCGATGCACAACAGTTTGATGACGTTTCTGATGGTGCAAGCCAGGATGATAACCACAGCATGCTGGTGATCCGTGAGTTTGAAGATGTGGATGTGCAAGTGTTTCGTGCGTTTTTGCTGTTTTTGTATGCCAATCGCGTGGATATTGCGTCTCATAAGCGCCAGGCGCTCAAGACATTTGCTGAACGCGTGTGCTTGGACGAATTAGCCAACGAGTGTCAAGTAGTGTGGCGCCGGCAAAAGATTGTACCAGAAGACAAAAATGGCGAAAGTGCTGAGGATGACGGTCTTGTGCCTGGAAACTTCGAACAGGATATGCAGAGGATGGCATTGTCTCGAACGTTTGCTGATGTGGAATTCCTTTGGCCAAAACACAATGGTGCCGAAATCGAAGAAGGTGAAGGAATAACTGAACTGGAAGAAACCAAGCAGAGCGAGATGGAGTATGTACGGCTACCAGCGCACAAGGCAATTCTATCCCAGGTCAGCTACTTCCACACCATGTTCACCGGTGGATTTAGCGAAGGCCGTCAAGCTCAGAGCGATGCCAAAAATGGGGAGACGGCTACTTCCTCATCAAGAGGGGAGGAAAGGAAGCTGCATCAAATCGCATTGCACCACATGCCACAGGATGGTATATCGCTGGAGGCATTCCGTGTCCTACTAACGTGGATTTACACCGGGTCAGTGGCACTGTTGCGACTCCTAGAGCCCCGTGCGATGATGGAGCTTTACGTCGCGGCTTCTCTTATGAGCCTCACTGTGTTGGCCAACCTGTGCGAAATGCAGCTTATCAAATTGTTGCCTATTCTATTGGAAGACCGAGAGTCCCTTCAGGCTTGCCACGAGTTCGCGATCCAGTTTGACGCACGCCGGTTGAAAACGCTGAGTGAGCGAGCTGTGGCGAAAAGCGATTTCATGTCCAAGGAATCAGCTTCAGGTGGTACTGACGACGATGGTACTCGTAGTAGCAACTAGGTTTACTGCGACGGGCACTGCTGGTCAGGACGGTTACATCGCTGGATGTGAATTGTCAGAAGACTACTATCTCTACATAGTGTGTGTATGAAGTTGTGCGTGTTTTGCATTGGCGCTGTGGTTTTCAAATACAATTTGACTGGATAGATTTGGAGCGATATTCCGGTTCCAAATCAAGTAACTCCAAAGAATAGACCGGTCGGGGTTGGATCATACAGTACAATCCATCGCTTTACTGTATCACACCCACGATGGATGTTCTGCAGATTGATGGGAGTTGCCATGTTTCGAAACGTGAGGAGTCAACGATCAGATCCTTTCCGTTTGCCCGGTCGATCCAGTTCGTGATATCCACTGATAGCGTGTTCCAGCACACGTATTCCTTCAACTTTGGTGTCAACATGCTCATCAGCTGGTCCCCATTCGAAGATGATATGACTTGCTGCTCATACCAGCATCCGTTTGGAACATGTACTCTAAGATATTGCGGCAATATCTTATTTTACGGGTTCATGTTCCAGTCCGACCAATGGTATTAAAAACTCCTGCATTTGTACAGTACGTTTACTTTGTCATGGGAAGTTCCTTCACTTCCATATTGCAAACCTGCCAGTGCCCTGCACCAGGGGCTAATCCTGGTGTGTCGAGTGCGACCCGCGTGTTGTGGTGGTTTTGGACACCCACGAGCGCGATTTACCAGTCGACACCTCCCGGCGGGAGGGTGTTGATTCGATCTTGGTATCTTGGTATTAATACCAGTACACTATATCAGCTCGCGTGGTTTACCAGTTCGATTTCATCATGGCGCATTCCTTAGGGCGCGCAGAGATGCGCCCTAAGCACGACTCGTGCTTACAAGGTTTGAAGTAAAGTTCAGCAGACTGTCCATATCCGATACAGTAGTGCTTTGCTTCGAAAATCTTTTTGTGTCTTTCACAATAACTTCCAACCCTGGAGCCCTACTTCCACTGCTACTATTCAGAAAGCCGGCCCAAACGGTTGTCGTTTCGAGTCGCGACCACGCGTTACTGGCGAGTTACCTGTGGCGACCATACTCGACCACGTTGAGATCGCGCCGTTTGGCCAATCACTCCTTTGAACTCGATACACCGTGAGATGGTCCACCTACGAATTGTGTTGATTTACTGTGTACTTATTTACTACATACGAAGCTTTTCGTACTGTATTATAATACATTTTAGCTGCAGATTGAGCAGCAAATGTTGTCTCCGCTGCCACTTGGAACGCCGCCAAATCGCCCTATCCGGATATAACCCACTTCACCTCGGCCTCCATTAGAATAAAGCAATCGCTTTTTACGCTGGGGCTCCCGATCCCGGGGCTGTATACGTTTTCCAGTCACTTGCTACAGCTTAGCTCTATTAGTACTGCCTGGCTCCGAGTAATACCCACAGTTCATGCGGGCTTACGGTAATGAACGACATCCCTTCCCATCTCTGAACCCATGTGGCTCCTGCTCCAACTCATCTCGTCTTCACACGTCGCAGACCATCTGAAAAACTGGACAGGGAAATCTAGCTGCGTTGGACAGCACTTGATGTGCCTCTTCACAATCGTGGTGTAGCGTGGTATCGCACGCGTAGCATTGACATCTGAGTTTTGTTTTTCTTTGCAGTGAGTAACAACATTAAGACAGACTCCTGAACTCGGGTCCATGGTGCACTTTGCAAGCAATCGAATGCAGGCCCTGTTCAAGGCACGCGCATGTCTTGAACGCGCTCTCTCGTTCTGTCCCGATCACGTACTCGCTCTGGCTAGAGCTGGTGGATTTTGTGCGTATCGCAGCCCAAAACGTGGACACGATGGTGAACTATCCATCGCACTAGTCGTTGCTATTATAGTTGTAGTATCTTGACAGCATCCTGCCGGACGCACCGGACCTTAGTGAGGTTCGACACCTACAAGGACAACAGCGTATTTTTGTAGTGCGCTCAATCCAGGCGAGGAGGAGGAAGAGTAGAAGAAACGATTAGCATGTCGCAGTAGATGTCAGCCTACTAGACGGCTGGCGATCGGCTAGGTGGCCCACACTCATAGCGCACGTCTGTGCATTGGCGATCTACATAGGGAGGCAGTTCGGCTGCGAAGCGATCGCCGTTTCAGTCTGGGACCTGGTTGACGCGCGCACGGCTCAAGGAGGCATGTCGCGGCACCCAATGAACCGACCAGTTGGTGGCGTCTTCCAGCTGGTTCTGACTTGATTCCGTTCGAGAGCAAACAACGAGACCAACAACAACAACAACATGTATGGGGGGGATGCTGGCACGGTGGACAGGCATGTCACATCGCCCGCCCGGTGACTTTCTATGAAATCACCCAATTCACAATTGCGGTTTTCATGCCCAGCCCAGCCCAGGCCTTCCCTTCCTTCCTCCTTCCTTCCCCCGGTGGAACAAACCGCAGCCTGAGTTTTTCATCTGGAATACCGTACACTCCTATAGTAACTACATAGTACATCGCTCACGCGATAGGACGGACAAGGGAGCAGCAGTCAGACAGTCAGTTCGATTCCGTGCTCTCCAGCGTCAGTTATTCACGATTTTACCTCCCATCACCAACACCAATTGAGGCCGGCTGTAGTCGCCACCACTCACTCACGCATCGACACCCGCAAAGTCACACCATCCTGACCATGGCCGCGATGGTCCAGACGAAGTTAGGCCAGGTCAATCATGGCTTCACCTGGGCGGTGGCGACGAGCCGAGCGAATGCGGGCTACGAGGCCGATCCACACGAGGCATTCACGATGTACGACGACCACGACCTCACCATTGACGGAGACCTGGACCAGAACCTGGACCTAGACCAGTATCAGAGCCAAGACCAAGACAAGGACGGACACAAGCACGACCGCAGTGCCAGCTCGGAGGAGGAGGACATGACCGCCACGCCCGTGCATTCAGAGCTGACGCCCAGATTGGCCTTGCTCTCGACCGACCCCCTCAGCCCCACGGCCCCGACGGACGACCCACCGCCAGTGCGACGCCAGCGACGACGCCGTTCCCGCATGACCGCCGAGGAACGCAAGGTACGCCACCGTGAAGTGCAGCGTGAGTTCATGAAGCGCAAGCGCGCACGCATCGCCGAGCTCAAGAAGGTGGCGCGTCCTCTGGAGAAACAGCTGCAGATCCTACAGCTACGCCAGGAGTGCGAGCATCTGCAGCACGAGAACGAGCGCTTGACCACGCAGCACGAAAGTGGGCGACCCTTTAGCGTAATCAAGGAGGAGCCGAGTGAGTCGACGCACGCAAGTCTTCTCCCGGAGCTGTGCTCGGACCCGGATCTACTCTTCCATGACTTTCCATGGGATGACATCATTGAAGCAGTCTCCGACGACGAGGCGCTCAGCGAGGAAGATAGAGTGAGAGCTGAACGATCTGCATCTGTGTAGACACGTGTTGAGTCGGTGCTGTCAACGGCGCGAAGAAGAATAAGATATGGCAACGAATGTGGGCAGCCAGTGATATGTCTGAAGTATCGTCGCGGCCAGCGAGAAGAGCGAGGGGGGGGGGG
>JAADWT010000812.1:0-14212 GCA_023336285.1 Pythium grandisporangium
CCGTACGCGCGTGTGTGTGCAGCGTAGTGTGCGCGAGCCTGTGTACGAGTGCGCGAGTGTGTACGCGGCGACCAGTCTCCTTCCCCCTCCGTTCCTGTGTGGTGTGGTTTCTGCTACCCCCAGATCCCGCCCGTCAGGCATACACGGACAGTAAAGGGCACGCCACCATCGCTCTGCGCGCATGGTGAAGACGGTCGAGTTCGCGACGGCCTCACCGTCGTCGGCGCCGTCTCCCATGGACACGGCGTCGGCCGACTATCACCTGGGCATTGAGATCGATAGCGCCGACACGGACCGCCGCCGACATGACGGCGGCCATGGCAACGGCAACGGCAACGGCCATGGCTCGGCGCCGCTCAGCGGCTCGGTGTCGTTCCGACTGCCGCCGTCGAGCGGCACAAACACGGGCATGCGGCGCATGCACACGTTCAACGCCGCGACGGAGGAGGAACAGCGCAATATCATCTCGTTGCGGTACCGTGCCGATAGCCTCGGGGATGCCGTCGAAATGGAGGACGAGACGGGCACGGAGGCGCGCATTTGGCACATGTTTGAGCAGGTCTTTTGCTTCCTCAAGGGCATGACCATCTACCAGACGCGACGACGACTCAAGTTCATCATCGTGTCGCAATCCGTGGTCAACACGACTCGAATTCTGCCCATTATCCTCGGCCTCTCGTACCAAGCCACCGTGCCCGTCATTATCCTGGTACGTGGCTTTTTCTCCTCGCCCCCGCTCCCTTCGTGGCTTTCCCCTGAGAAGATGGTTGCTAATTGCTACGAGCATGATGTGCTAATTAATATTTTGTGCGTGATGATTCCATTTGGTGCTGCAGTATGTCACGTTGATCTTTGGGTGGCACGGCAGCAAGTTTTTGGTGCCGCGGTTTTTGCTGCTGTACAAGATTGGCATGCAGCTGAGTCTCGCGGTGGATTTGATCTGGTATGGACTCGGGTACAACGGAAAACTGGGTGCCGGCGTGAGTGAGGCCACGAGTGTGTTGATGCAGGGTTTCTTCTCCGTCGTGCTCTCGCTGCTCAACCTCGCGGGTTTGTTGTATGGGTGGAAATTACGACGAATTGTCAAGGCCGTGTCAAACCAGCGTGATGTGGACCGCGCCGTGCTGGCAACTAGGATGCCATCGCCTGTGATGCGTGGGAACTCCATGCTTCAGATGCGCCCCACCATGAGTGTGACACCTTTGGAAGTGGAGGAAGGTTCGATTCGTCGGGAGTTTGCTGTGGGCAAGGGCGAGTTTAATAGCGCGCGCAGCAAGAGCAAGAGTAACGCTGCCGCGTTGCATTCCGCAGGTGCGGCGCACAGCACTGCCGCTGCGGCGTCAGTGTCAGCACCAATGGTGAATGCTGCCAACATAGAGACCGGATCGGCTACCGAGGAGACAGCCGCGACCACCAAAGCGAAATCCCAGGAGCTCCTGCAAACTTTTCCCTCCAACCACATCCGTACGAGTAAGTACACGTTCTACAACTTCCCGTTCGTGTTTTTACGAATGCAGTTTAGTCGACTGGCGAATGTCTACACGACGATCGTGGTAATGTTGTGCTTTTTCAGCTTCTCGCCAGTGAGCCCTGTGGCCAGTTTGACACCGTTGTTGATCGTGTTCGCGACATCGGCGCTCAAGGACGTGAGCGAGGACATGCGGCGACAAAAAGCGGACCGTCAAGTAAATGGAAAGCCAGCGCATATTGTTCGACGTGACGCATTCGACCAAATTAAGCACGTGGAAGGCACATGGCAAGATATCCAGGTTGGTGACATGTTGTTACTGCGCGACGGCGATGAGGTGCCGGCTGATTGTATCCTACTGGCCACAAGTCGTTCTGATGGACGTTGTTACGTGGAAACGGCCAACCTGGATGGAGAGACCAACCTCAAGATTCGAACCGTCACCAAATGCACGAAGCATTTCTTATCGGCTGAGAACATTTTGGAAAAGTATCGCTTGCGTGTCGAATGTGACGCTCCCAACAAAGATCTCTTTTACTTTGATGGTGTACTCAAGTTGGAGACACACCATAGTCCAACTAGTAGTAGCAGCAGCAGCAGTGAAAGTGACGCGGAATCTGGCCACGGTCCATCGACAGCTCACTCGACCGAGAAGGACACCAGCCTGACCATGGACAACATGATCCTGCGTGGTTGCGAAAGCCGCAACTCGGAATGGTCCATCGGGCTCGTCGTTTATACTGGACGCGATACCAAGATCTTTATGAATTCTTCCGAGATGCCGTTGAAGCGCAGCTTTGTGGAGAAGACATTGGACACGATGTTCGTATTGGTGCTCACCTTGCTGTTTGGAATTTCGGTGGCATGCGCATTGGGAAACAATAACTGGGGATTTGAACTCACAGGTGACACAGCTCCATGGTATATCGGGAATGATGATTCCAACGGGTACATCTTTTTGAGTTATGTTATCCTGTTTAACAATCTCATCCCGTTGTCAATGTATGTGACAATGGAAGGTGTGCGGTTTGCACACGCTCGATACATCGAGAGTGATTTGGAGATGTATGATGAACCCAGCGATATGCCAGCTCAAGTTCGCAACAGTAACATCAACGAAGACCTTGGTCAGATCCAGTATATTTTCTCGGACAAGACGGGCACTCTTACCAAGAATGAAATGATTTTTGCGAAGTGTACCATTGCCGGTTTGCGCTACAACGATGTGGAAACGAACGCTGATACACCAACACGCCCGGGAACACGTTTCAATGATCCACGCTTACTTGCGCGGCTCCAGGGGCGTCATTCAACAAAAGAAGAAATCCACAACTTTTTGTTGCTGCTCGCAATTTGTAATACGGTGATCCCTGAGTATGATGCGTCGGTGTCAGAGGCGGATGAAGCCGGAGAAGCGAGCGGTATTTCTACGGCATCTTCTCCATCTGGAAATAAAGCATTGCCGATCAAGTACAATGCATCTTCTCCGGATGAGCAGGCTCTTGTTTTGGCTGCAAGTGATTTGGGATACGTGCTGTCATCCCGCGATGGCTCGATGTGTCAAGCAACAATCCACGGGACAACGATGTCGTTCGATATTTTGAACGTACTTGAGTTCAATAGTGACCGCAAGCGTATGTCGGTGATTTTTCGGCATCCAGATGGCAGTATTTACCTGTTCTGCAAGGGCGCGGACGACGTCATTTTTGATTTATTATCTCATACGCAACCTCAGGGTGTCTCACACGTGACACGTGGTCACCTACAAGAGTACGCATCTGAAGGGTTGCGAACTCTGACTACTGCGATGCGGAAGTTGAGTGATGAAGAGTACGCGCAATGGAGTCAGTTGTACCGCGAGGCTGAATTGTCGATGCATAATCGCGCAGATAAGATTGCTAAAGTTTCTGCTCTGATTGAAGTAGAACTGGTGTTGTTGGGAGCAACGGCCATCGAAGATCGTCTACAAGATGATGTTGAAGAATGCATTTGCTCGTTGCGCAAAGCTGGCATTAAATTCTGGGTGCTCACCGGCGACAAGAAGGAAACAGCTTTGAGTATTGGCATGTCGTCGCATGTGATTGATGACAACATGGACGTGATCGTTCTTGGCCAACGTGATAAGGCTAGTCTTCGTGCAAAACTGGAAGAATTGTATGTCGATCTCGTGGATGACAGCTGGGGCTCTGATGAACATTCTTCAGCTGTGAGCGTTTTGTACGAAGCAATCAAACGCGGATTGACGCTAGGATGGGCGCTACTGAAAACTGCTATGATTGGGCGTGACCAACAGGCAGAGCAGCGCAAGGTTCGACGTCGAGTTCCAAGGCGTGATGATCGCGGTGGTTATGACAGTGCGTCAGTTGACGGTCATACACAGGTTGACGAGGTTTTTCCAGTGTCTGGGCCTCCCGACAATTTATCCGATATTAGTTTTGATCACGGCCACGGTGATCAAGCGTTTGAACCGAAGAACGATGTAGGTGGTTCAGAAGACATGATGGAGGAGGAGCTGGAATATGCGATGGTGATTGATGGCAAGACGCTAGCCCTGGTGTTGGAGGATGACATAAAGTACCTGTTCTTGGCTGTTGCAACACAATGTAAATCGGTGATCTGCTGCCGCTGCTCCCCGTCTCAAAAAGCTTCAGTGGTCAAGTTGGTAACTGAGCCAACGTTGATGTTCTCTCCAGGAAACATTACGCTTGCTATTGGGGACGGCGCCAACGACGTACCAATGATTCAAGCTGCGAACGTGGGTATTGGAATCAGCGGCAAAGAAGGTCGACAAGCTGTACTCTCAAGTGATTACGCGCTTGCACAATTTCGTTTCTTGAAACGCCTGTTGCTGGTGCACGGAAACTATAGCTACAAGCGCATCTCGAAGTTGATTTTGTTTTCGTTTATGAAAAACGTCGCATTATCGCTGTCAAACTTTTTCCTGGCAAATCAGACCATGTACAGCGGACTGCTGATGTACTACGGCATCTTCTTCACGCTTTACAATGCTCTCTTCACGACAATTCCGATTGTGATTATTGCAATCTACAACCAGGATGTATCTCCGGCTGTGCTCATGCAATACCCAACGTTGTACGTGAACGGGCTCAAGAACCGAAGTTTCAACTGGATGTCATTTTTCGGCTGGTGCGGACTTGGGCTATGGCATGCATACGTGATCTACGCTGTGCCTTTCTTCACGAACGGGTTTATCGTCTGGTACTTCTCGGCGAAGTCGAACGACTCATATCGGTATATGTTTGGAGCGCATGATGTCGGCCTTTGGGCCACAGGCGTTGCATCGTACACATACCTTATCACTGCGTCAACGGCGCAGGTCGCACTCATGACGAGTAATTGGACACGAGCCAACATCTTCTCCACTGTAGGCACCTTGGTGTTTTACTATGT
Organism: Pythium grandisporangium; assembly: GCA_023336285.1. Taxonomy (NCBI): domain Eukaryota; phylum Oomycota; class Peronosporomycetes; order Pythiales; family Pythiaceae; genus Pythium; species Pythium grandisporangium. The sequence continues at coordinate 4,880 of JAADWT010000812.1, forward strand.
GTTCATGACATTCTTCAGCAATGTATATGGGTGGACCAAGACGGAGCTGTACGAGACCGAGGTCGCGTACGGAGTGGTTAATAAGCTTGTAGGCCAGTCTTGGTTCTGGTTTGGACTCCTACTCGCGACTATTGGGGCTGTGCTGCCCAATTATATTGCCAAGGCAGGACGTGTACTCTTCTACCCGGAGCCATCGCACTTGATGCGAGAATGGAATCGGTTGGCAAAGGGTGAGCAGGCACCTGTGCACATGGATTCGCCACGCTTGGTGCGCCGCAACACGGGCTTTGCGTTCTCGGTGTGTCCTGGGGAAAGTGAAATGGCCTTACACAGTCGCAGCAACAAGCACAAACAGGCGTCCGCAACGCGAAACCCATATGGTTTTGCAACAGAATCCTCGTCGTCTCCATCATCGACTGGGGGCGAGTCTACACCATCGAAGGCTTCTGTCACAGCACAAGTATAGGAATCTCTGCTATCCCTGATGAAGAAGTACTAGGAACTGGAGGAGCTCGTTGCCGTGGCGGCGAATGCAGAAGACAGTGCAAAGGCAAATCGAGTTGCCCGAGCAACGATTTTTAGATAAAACTCATGCATGGTTTGGCTTGGATTTATATTAGTATAACTACTTTTTTTCATTTCTTTCTCTCTCTTTCGTGTGTAGATGCATTGGCTAGCTCGCTCTAGAAGATTTGGTTCGTGTTGGCGTCAGCTGTAAGGTGGGAGTCTATGGCTAACTTGGCAACATACTCTTTGTTGTCTCGGAGAGCTACAATAGGGCAGGGCAAGCAATAGCAGGAGTGGGTCATCAAATCAGCTCAGGGTACTCAAGCAAATCAACGACGGAGACGTGCCCCTGACAGTGTTTGTTTTCGTACCGTACGAAGCACATCCAGTGATCCATCTCTCATCGCTTGGGTGGATTGAGGCCGCGGACGAGAATGACAATCCAGCATCACGACGTTTTAGAGCATCAATACACTTGTCGCGCAGATGATCGGACGGGTGAAGGGTAGCAATCTTATCACGGAGCACGTGTGTGGGAAGCGCGTCAAAGTAGTTGGGCACACCCTTGGCTACGTTCGTTTTCTGCGTGAATCGGATCAAAGCCGGGCACACAGATTCAACGGCGGACGGGAAGTAGCGGAAAAACACCAGACGCCCAAGTACGCATACGCCGACCGTGACAAAGCAAACAAAGAGGATGACGACCTGGGGTCGTGTGACGCGATCAAAGATCTGCCCACGGGATTCTGCAAATGACGGAATGCCGTCGCCCGCGAGAAAGACGTGATCATTAGCAAGTTGCTTGAGGATATCGCTACGCTGTGTATGGGTGATAGATAGATCACGCAAGCACGGGTGTCAGCACGGTTAGAACGCTATTCGCGGTCCCTGTGCACCCACGTACCGATTGAAAGATCATTTCGTTCGAGAACATCCACATGGCGACGAGGGAATGCAGGACCACAGCATAGGGCAGCATGCTGGCAGCCGTCTTGGCAACTTTGGCAGCATACAACGGGGGGGCGCGAGCAATTCGAAGAAAGGCTGTAAGCACATCGCAAAAATAAACCCAGGCAAGGTTTGTCCAGGTAAGAAGCCGTCACTATTGTTTGAGAGCATTGCATTATCAGTCTGTGTTGGAATGGTGCGCACACGTACTGAACTTGTCCGCCCAATATGTCACAAGCATTTCAAGAAATCCCACGAGATGAAGAATCGGCATTCCTGCGGAAAACTGCACAAGTCACGTTAGCAGGTAGGAATATATATAACCAACATGGACATATTACGTACGAGGTATGTGATGAAGACAGCTGTCAGGCTTTGCGCGTATCGAGCGGCAAGGTCGAATTGCGGGCCTCGATACAATGCTTCTAGGTCACGTTGTGTGTCTTGTTTGGTACGTGAAAAATCAAATGAGTAGCCGCGGTCGCTGTACCGGCTTGCTTCTTGAGAGACATAGGTCATGAATCCATACACATGCGGACTGAACGTGTTCACGATCATGGTCAAAATGAGGGCGACGCCAACGTCGTTGTACCAAGCTGGCGAAAAATCTGAATATTTTCCGTTTAAGATGGGAAATACGGCCTGCCAGTCGTGGGTGACGATCCTGGCATCATCGAGAAAGTAACCCAGATTGGCGTTGATCACGACCAAGAGGATTGCGGTGTTGCAGAATTGTGCAAAAAAGACCTTGGTGATGCGAGACACAACTCGATCCGATTCTGTATGGTGTTTCTCCATTGTGACAAGCACGTTCAGAATACGCGCAAGCAATACATTCACACCCACCACCGTGACAACTGACAGCACGGAGAGCGCCTGCGTTGTCACGTACGCCGTAGCCCACGACTTGCAATATCGATGTTCGACATGATTTGAATCCACAAACACTTCCCGGGTCATTTCCGAGTACGAGGTGGTGGTCAGCAAGGTCTTGCAAAAGCATTCAACGAGGGACTTGTAGGGCACAAGCCCGATTTGTTTTTGGTGTTCATCCTCGACAACGTCATCCTTGGTTATCGTATCTGGACAACTGCTGGGATGCGAGAATTGTCGCTCCAGCCGAGTTTTTTGCAACTTTGCCAAGAAAATGAGCATAAAACTCATTCCCAGCACTGCCAATGTGACCAATGCGACAATCTACAATCATTAATGTGTGTGCACGAGGTGATCGTGAGGCTCCCGAATGATCGATTGACCCCTCCACAACAAAAAAGCAAAAATAACCCACAAATAGAGATCACTCACAAGCTGTCTAAGGCTGCGTTCAAGGTAAGAGTGATGCAGGTTTTCCCATATGATATCGGTAGGATCTGGAGCTGGACGGAACTGCAGTCGTGTGCCGTGCAATCGTTTGCGCCATGGCTGGAAAAGTCGTGAAAAGAACCCATAGTCTGGGTATTCAGCGAGACATCGGTGGAACCCTTCTTCCTCTTCAAACGTAATGAATGCGGTGACGGCTTGCATCTCATCATTGCGTCGCCGTCGCTGGTGCCATCGGTCGATACGAGCGTTATGATACTGAAGCGTTACATCCAGCTTGCGTGTTACTCTCAATTGTTGCTTGAGCTTGCGCTGCACTACCCACCCAGGATGCCAGTTGCGTAGTAGTTTTACCTTCTCGAGGCGCTGTAAGGCTACCTCGAGCTTGCGTACGACCTTGCCGCGTTCGCGCAGAAGCTGAAGATGCCCCGAGGTGGTCTTCCCGAATTGAATATCGGCAATGCGAATGCGGTCTATTTCTCTTTCAAAGACTGGCGAACTAGAGAGGATATTCTCTAGATGGGAGCAAATCTGGCGCAACACACGAGGAGAACAAGGTGCGTTTTGACTTAGAAATGGTGCTCCTACGGGGGGAGGGGAAAGTAACAAATGGATCAACAGTGGAGAGTACACGCACAATACCTCGTGTCGAAGACGGCGCAGGTCCGAGTGACGAGGTAAATGAGCGAGCTGTACCGTGTAATCCATAGCCTTGATCTGGCGTTTGGTGATCCTAGTAACCGTTTCCGCTTCCTTGCGCCTCATCCACAGCACGATAAGGAAGAAGCAAATGCTACAAGCAATGTCGGACCCCACTGCAAAACCGAGGAAGGCTTTACGCTGATGACATAACGAAAGATAAGCACGGAAGGGATCGCAAAATGGTAAGTGAACGATTGCTGAGATGGCCCTGTTTGAGCATGGACCCGACTACTTACAGTCACACTTACACTGATCGAGTCCCAGCCAATGATCTTGAGACTGCTTTCCGAAGACAGATCAATCCGTGTCGTGAAACAGCGCGCATATACAATCAGACCACGCGGCACAGATGCATCACAATGGGAAAAATCGACACTGTCGGTAATACGAGCGCGGCACGGCGCGCCCATGCCGGCAGATGAGTTGCAATACGTTCCCAGTGTTTGATCCGCTGTCCATTCGTATTCAATGGATTCGCTGACGTTGAATGAACAGCTCTTCCGACCGAGACACAATCCGTCCACAATCATCTGGATGCTGCTGGATTCACAGTTCGAAGTGGATTGAATTCGCATGTCATCAAAATTGGGCTGCATCGAAGTGGCATGCAATGACTTGGCGCAGCAGGGCCATTTGGAAACCGGGTGTACGCCCAAAAAGCAACCAAAATCATCTTCGGGGCACGTGACACCGCAGGCACCTTGTGCACAGCGCTCGACGGGTTTCCCTCGACAGAGGCCGTTGCCCTCGGCCACCTTATTGATCTCAGGGCAAGAGCATGAGCCCTGCGTGTCATGCGATGAGTACACGGCCTTGAGAAAGCCGATTTCACCAGCGGGACATGCCAACGAGATTGCATTTCCCTCCATGGCTTGATCACACATGCTACTCGATTCACGGAGATGGCCCACCGTGGTCATCCCAAGGATTAATGGGAAGTCTTGGTGCACCAGTCTCTTAAATTCGTCCAGCGAACCAGTGCCGTTGATCACGTACACGATCAATGATGGTGCGCTGAACAACACAAGAAGGAGGAAAAGCCACGCCATGACTTTGAGGTATTTGAAGTAGAGCGTCATTCCGATGCCATACTGGCTCAGCACGACCGAGTCGGTGGGGAGATGATGAAATGAATGCGCACCAAAATCAACGTCAAGAGGGTACGGCCTGAAGACGCGATGCCCCGCGGCATCCACTTTTGTCGATGAGACCTGCATCGGGTGCGTTTGCCCGCGTTCGTGAAGCACCTTGGCGAAGGACAAGTATTTGTAGGTTTTGGTGCCGCAATCGGGTGGGTACCCTCCTAGCTGAGCATCCAGGCGAGGAGAGTATGGGTGCGTCTGATGGCTGACCGACGCTGTGAGCGCTGTGCTGCTCTCAAGCGGAGGGATGTGGATTGCCGTGTGGTCATTGCTGCTCGGTGGCTGTGACGAGCGCAAGATTGGTCGCTCTTCGTTTACGGAAGACGATAGCGCGAGTTCGCGCCGCTGCTGCTTTGCTTTCTTGGCCATATTGGCGAATCACCACAGCACTACACCACCACTTTGTGGTATGTGAGCTGTCAATGGCTCAGGTGGACTACTTAGTCTGGATATGTGCGCTGGCATGCTCTAGCTCAACGGACAAAACCAAAGTGCATCCATGTATCAGGTGGATAATGTGTCCAACGGCTTCACGCATGAGTTGGCAGCACATCGCAAGAATCATGGCCCACAGGAACCGTTGGAGGGAGAAGCCGACCAACTCGCAAACTTTGAACTGCAAAACTTCAAGCCAAGGCGAAGGCCAGATGCAAGTGGCTTGTGACATGACTGCCAGCGTGTGGGTGGGTGTCGCTTCGTTTTGGTCTTCTTGCGTTTTCCTCCCCCCCCCCTCTCTCTGCAGCCAGCCAACAACTTCGAGGTAACAAAAGTAAAACGGACATCGACCGCGACGTTTACTTCCTTCTTCTTCACGTTGACGACGTCGCTTCGGGGTGGTCCGCGCAGGGATATTCGTTTCATTGGCGTTTCGTGGTGCGCATATCGCGTATATGAATCGCGTGAGAGAAGAATACGTCGTCAGCCAATCTTTTGATGATCGTGTACTGCACGTGTTTTTTGGTGTTACTGCGAGTATGAAGAGAAGTATCCGAGAGATCGCACAGACGCTGCGATATCGTTTTCACAGCCACAAGGAAGCTCGCCACACTGTCAACAGTGCCGCTTGACTGTACGCTCATTTTCCATCCCACCAGACAGTCTCTTCTTTCAGGATATGGCAATGCGCAGCCCTTCTCCGGGGTCGACGTCGCGCTATCGCTTTCTCCGAGGCTTGCATGTGCTTCTTATCTTGCTGACTGCCTGCATCGCATTGCAACCCACCCAAGCGGCACCAATCGCATTACGGAAATGGCGCGAGTTTGTGGTAAGTTCAGGATGAAGAGTGTTGCGGTGATCATTACCGTCCCTACAGCGTCGACGACTTACCTTGATTTGTTTTGCGTTTTTTTTTGGTATTGCGGCACAGTATGGCAAGGTGCGCCCCGATAACCTCGAGTACTTTGACTTTGACGTCTCGGAGAATGTTTACCGCGTCTACCTCTCGTTTGACCGGGGTGAGCTCGGTGACATGGTGGCGCCAACGCTACTGATCAAGTATGGTGCGTTCCCCACGAGTGAGGACTACGATCAGCGCATGATGCTCAACGCCTCGAATGATTTCTACTCAGCGAGTGTCAACCAACTTCGGGTATTCGTTGACTGCACCCTCCCCTTATACCTGCCTCCATACAACCTTGTTGTATCGTTCACGACTTCTCCACTCGCTGTCATGATGTCTTTTATTGGTTAGACGGGTCGCTATTTTGCTGTGGTGCTGGGCGGCAGCCTGTATGACTCGCTGTCTTCCTTCATGGGCTCAAACGATCGCCTCTACTACTTCCTCAGTATCTGGTACTTTGGCTGCTCGGACCCGGCCGTGACGGGTAGCCGGTGCAATACGCCTGTGCTTCCAGCCGCACCAATCTCCTCGCCACTTACACTTGCGGTTCAAGATCACTACCCATCCGTACGCTCAATCAACAACGGCTGCGTGGACCATGACACCAACAAGCTCTACTACGCGTTGGATGTGCGCAATGCCGAGTGGGACCTCACCATCACAGTACGTGTTAGCATGATGGGGTGGCTGACTGGTGATGGCGGCGGTATCATTCATACCCAAGAGCGCTTGGTTGATAAACTCGTTTGCCTGTGACTCGGTGTATTTAGTTGTCGACATCGACATTCTCTGAATTACAAGTATCCGCCGGACCAAACTTACTGGAAATTGGTGATGTCGAGAAGAATAAGTACGCTAGCACCGCAAAGGTGCCGTCTGGATTTGGGGAGCGCACCGCCGAGTTACGCTTCATCGCCCCCAAGACTGGGTACGTTACGCTATCTCCTTCTCCTCGCTCGTTCGCTACCGAAAAGTATGCGTTTTAAATTGAACGAATCGTTTTTCGGGATGTCTGCCACCCAGTCGATGGCTTGTCATGGTGACGGGCAAATTTGCATCTGGCACATCCTGCGTCAAGAATTCGGGGGCCGTCTTCCAGGTAGAGGCAAGGCACCCACGCATCTGCTCCGTCTCGGAGCAAACCCAACTTCGATATCAGATCCTCCCACCGGTGGATCTCTGTGCACTCAAGTTTCAGCATATGAGCGAATTCCGTCGCCATCCCACCAAGACCAACGTCATCCTGAATGCCGATTTCTCCTTTAGTGAGCCCGTGCTCGGCAATGGCAAACTCGCCGTCACCGAGACACAGCCCGTAGTGGGGTACGTAGTGGACGTACCCAAGCTCTACGCGGGTGCCCACTTGCAGCTGCAGGCGTTTGTGACCGCCAATGTAGCATCGTTCCACGTGTATGCCAGCGTCGACGCTCTTCCAACGCCCACACAGTTTGACTACCGATTCAATTCCAGTGCCGCCATGGAATCCGCGCCCTCCACCGCCCGCAAGAAATCGCGTGACTGGGTCTTTGATGTACTCGAGTATCAATGGGAATCGGTCGTGTTCCCACGCACGGGGCGCTGGCATTTGCTGTTCCTAGCGGACGGCGCACTCACGGCACCCAGCACACAAGCTGATGACAGGAACGCAAGCTTTTGGGCGGTTGACATGTCGCTGCATACCTACGCGTGCCCCGACAGCGCCTGCAGTTCCCATGGCGTCTGCGAGGTAGCAGAGACGTATCGTGGGCTCAACTACGGGTCGTGCTCATGTCATTACGGGTACGGCGGTGAGCAATGCGCGGTCGAGTCCGTGGATCCCAAGTTCCGACGCCATCAGATTTTACTGCTTATCCTGTCCAACCTTGCCATCCTACCGGTCACCCTGCTCTGCTGCCGTCGCAAGCTCTACAGTACGATCATGCTCGTGTACCTCGATGGCTGGGCTTTGGAAATGCGAATGAAATGGGGGCTGACTTTGTATCTTGTGCTGATGCTGCTGTCTGGAGTAGTTGACAGCGTGCTGTTCTTCACCACGGGGCTCACCTCGGCGGTGTACCATGCCTGCGACGTGGAGCTGACGTGTGTTTTTCCCTACACATTCCTGCAGGAAATGGACTTTGCGCTTTCGTTCAATATGATCATGCTCTTGTCCGTGCATCTATCCGGTGCTCGCAAGCAGGCCAAGGTAAGGACTCATTTACGGATCGAACACCCACTGCCTGGGAGCCGTCTTACATGGGGGGTACTACTGGACTGTGCATTTATTGCTTTGAGCAGGCGGGTATCCAGATTGTCCTCTTCCTGGCGACGATCCTAATGGCGACCAACAACGCCACCTCCATGGTCAACTGGGTCCTCATCGCTGCCTGCTGTGTGCTTCAATTCTCCACCACCGTTGTATATTACGTGCGTAGATCATTCGTTTTGGTTTTGTAGAGACAGACATCCATTGTCCTCCTCCTGCTGTGTGGGATCCAACGTTTTCTTTCTCGGTATTCGTTTTAATTTTGCGGTTCGTTATGAGCAGTTTGTGTTGGGTTCGCAGCGCATTGGGCTGGGCAAGAAGATGTACGTACTCCCCTTCCGTCCATATCTCCACCTCAAAGAGAACTCAACGTGTTCATGCGTATACTCACGATTGAATGCGCTGCGTATGTATGTTTTCATGCTGTCCATTGCGATTTGTAAACGTAAATGCAGTGCGATACGAGCATTCCTATTCCAGAGTGAAAACTTTGACCGTCGCTTTGGGTTCCTTGGCGGCGCTCTTTGGATTGGCGCGCTTGGTTGCTGGTTCACATCCAAGGCCTCCAACTACTGGCTGGTAGGTGTTGTCCTACCTCCTTTCATGCCCTCAGTCCAACCGCATGTATTATTTTTGTTTTTTGTTTTTGATTTTGTTTTCTTCTCACGATTTTAAACCTGGATACGTACAGATTCACAGCGTCTGGCATATTGGCGCCATGACCTCCGCGTTCTGTTTCATTGGACTGCGTCGGAATGAACGCTACAAGATGATGTCACCGCTCACAGGCGTCGATGTGCTTGGTCCCAACTACCCCGCGGGCCACTCGCACGAAATGAAGGCCGCAGAGGGTCCCAACACCAGCAGTATGATGCTCATGAGCGAAAAAGATACCAGTGTGATCGTGCACGAAGCGTAAGTCATTCTCGTAACGGCGGCACCGCTTTCTCCACTCACTCCCATCAGTCACCACTCGCACCCATGTTCGTTTCTGCATAGTGTTTCATTCATTTGCTCCGCATTCATCCACGTGTCTATCTACCCTACTTCGCACCCTTCCTAAGCCCTACCTACGCCTACGCCTACCCTGCCTACACTAGCTCCAGCCTGCATCCTTTCTCCTATTCCCA
>JAADWT010000813.1:0-14201 GCA_023336285.1 Pythium grandisporangium
ACTAACCTCAATCGCAGAGCCTTGGCACTCGTCGAGTGCGATGGGGTAGTCAAGGAGACGTGCGAGTGATGCCTCTGCCACCACGTGTTTTTCAATGCGATGTCCTGTGCTAGGCTGGAGAGAGTGTTGCTCTAGCAATGAATCTAGATGGAGTGAGTGCTGACGAGCTACAAACTCGGGGTGCCTCTCGTTGACCAGCACAACCGTGCCCGAGAGATCGTACTCGGTGGCGGTAGCTACCCCGTCGCGAACCACGCGCAGCCGTGGTTGCCATATCGCTGTTGACACTGTCCCCAGTACATTGCTGGTCACGATGACCTCCTGGATGAAGCTGTATCGCCAACGATCGGGGATGTTGGAGAATAAGACGCAGGGTTTGAGGCCGCTCAGGCAGAACAGGACTTCACCATAGAAGAGCTGCCCGGATAGGACACAATAACAATGAGTGTGTATGGTCAGTTGGGGCAGCCACAGCATCGCCCCAGCGATAGACCAGCTCACCCCGCACCATTGACGCCGGATCCAGACCGTACTCCTGACGGAAGGCGGCCAGCTCGGCCGGCGGCCGAGAGGTCCACCAATTCTGCTCCGCATCTCGAAATGCTGCGCACGTTTTCCACTGAAGACATGCGATCTGATGGCCCCGCTTCCAGTGCCTACGCTGGCATACCCGAGAGCAATACGAGACCCATTTGCACTGACTACAGCGCGACAGCCGCGGTGATACCGAGTGGCACGCCGCGCATGTTGCCTCCGTCTTGACAGCCATTATTGAGTGAGTGGTTTATTTCTGTCTGGTACTTCCTGGGCCTCACTCTAAACCAGACTCACCTGTTTCCGAGTTAAAGCAAAGATTTGCACCGTGTTCTGACTCCATCGGGAAATTTGAAGCTGTTGAGGATTCCCGCCCTGCAGACATGCAATAGTTATTAGATTGCATGACAGCAGGGCGGGAATGCTCAACCTAGCTGTGGTTAAGCTGCTGCCTCGTCCGCGGTATGCCGCTGTACTGAAGGCAAACGACGGCATGAGGGAGTGTGAACTCGCTTTCGTGCAGAGACGAGCGCTTTCTAGGAGAATCGTGAGGCGGGCTCAGTTGATTCGGTATCCTGAACCAGGTTTCGAGTCGTAACCACTGTGCAGAGGCGGAGGGATTGGCGCTGACGATCGTGGGAAGCTTCCTGCATTCCCAGCACGGCACTGCACTCTTTGCAAGAAATAAATGGGCAATCCCCTGCTCAGTTATGTTCGTCGCCCACCCCCCCACCCCCCACCCACCAGCCGATTCAAAATAGAGGCGTCCTTGGGGGAGCTATCTTAACGAGCACAAGCCGGGGGTATGGCTTCAGCGCTATGGCAGTTTTGCATCTATCTGTGTATCAGCAGCCAGACTGTAGTGGATTCCTCTATCTTGAGCGAGTGACGTGCAAGCGGGACTGACGTATTGCATGAAACCAACGGCCATACAAGCGATCGCCAGTCTTCCAAAATAGGTTTGTAGACTGTGAGATGCCAACAGGCAGAGGGAGGGCGTGGCGTGGCGTGGGCAGCATGCACCCTTCCGTCGGGTTACTTCCACTCTGCCCTAGCGCGAGTTAAAGCGAGCTTGATAACGGAAACGAGCCCTGTGAAGGCAGACCTCCAAAGCGAAGCCAAGCTCTCCACAACAAAGCCAATTACTTCTGTGTGGAGGAGCGGAAATACGCAGAGTTCCGTGACAGTGAAGCCGTGAAGCCGTGAAGCCGCGAAGCAGCCGTCATGGCGCCCAACGAAGGACCGCCGCGGTTGTCGTCGGCCGATATCGTGGCCGTGACCACCGAGCTGCGGCATCGATCAGGGCGGCGCAAGCACGGCAAGAGGGATGGGAAGGGAAAGGATGACGCCAAGAGAGAGCTCGTGATGGAGGAGCACAAGATGAGTATCCCCGAGGTGCTGGCCGACCTCGGCACGGACCAGGCCAACGGCATGCAGCCCGATGAAGTGGAGCGGCGGCTGGAAACGGACGGCCCGAACCGGCTGTCCCCGCCCAAGCAGACGCCCGAGATCGTCAAGTACTTTCGTGAGCTCACGGGGCTATTTAGCCTGCTGCTCTGGTTTGGTGGCGCGCTCTGCCTCATCCTGTACGGCATCCAGGGTGATCCCAACAATCTCTACCTCGGCATCGTTCTTATCCTCGTGGTCGTGATCACGGGTACGTTCTCGTACTCGCAGAACCGCAAGTCCTCCAACCTCATGGAGTCGTTCAAGGGCATGATGCCCACCATGTCGACCGTGGTTCGAGAGGGCAAGTCGCAGATGGTCAACGCCACGCAGCTCGTGCGGGGCGACATCGTGCTGCTCAAGGGTGGCGACAAGGTGCCCGCGGACATCCGCATCCTTGAGTGCTCGGACGACCTCACAGTGGACAACGCCTGTCTCACGGGTGAGCCCGAGCCGCTCAAGCGCGTACCGGAATGCACGGATGACAACCCGCTTGAGACCAAGAACATGTGCTTCTTTGGCACGTTCATCCCGCAGGGCTCGGGCCGCGGCGTCGTGATCCGCATCGGCGACGGAACGGTTATGGGGCGCATCGCGCGCCTCGCCACCTCCACGGCCGTGGACATGACCCCGATCGCGCGCGAGATCAACCATTTCGTGCACATCATCGCCGTCGTGGCCGTGACGATCGGTCTCGTGTTTTTTGGCATCGGGTTTGCGATCAAGACGGATATCGTGACCAACGTCGTGTTCATGATCGGCATCATCGTGGCCAATGTGCCCGAGGGGCTGCTGGCCACGGTCACGGTCTGCCTCAGTCTGGCGGCCAACCGCATGGCCACGCGCAATGTGTTGGTGAAGAACCTCGAAGGCGTCGAGACGCTGGGCTCCACGAGCTGCATCTGCTCGGACAAGACCGGCACGCTCACGCAAAATGTCATGACCGTGGCCAACGTGGTCTACAACAACCGCATTTTCGATGCCGAGTGCTCCATCACGCCCACGCCCTCGTATGACCTCGCGAACGCCTCGTACCAGGCGCTTCAGCGCTGCGCCACGCTCTGTAACAACGCCGTCTTTGACGAGGACTCAAAGTTTGAAAAAGTTCTCAACGACGCTGGCACTGTGAGCCGGGGAGCGCTCAAGCCATTCAAGGTGATGACCACGACTAGCATGGGGCACCAGCTGGGCGTCATCAACTGGGACACGATCGGGGACGCGTCCGAGTCGGCGATGATCAAGTTTTGCCACGACAAGAGGGACATCATCGAGTACCGCGCGGCCAACATCAAGCTCAAGGAGGTGCCGTTCAATTCCAAGAACAAGTACCAGCTCTCGCTGCACCGCCAGGAGAATGACACGAGCAAACCGATCCTCATGGTCATGAAGGGTGCCCCCGAACGCATCATCTCGCGCTGCGCCACGGTCATGCTGGACGGCGAGGTTCAGCCATTGACCCCGGAGAGGGTCGCCGAGATTGAGAAGTGCCAGCTGGCGCTGTCCAAGAAGGGCATGCGTGTGCTTGGCTTTGCGCAGCATGAGCTGAGCCAGGACAAGTACCCGGCTGATTATGAGTTTAACACGGACAACCCCAACTTTCCACTGGGTGAGAAGGACGTGGACTACGACATGGTGCCCAAGCCTGACCCACGCATTGAAGAACCGCTCTGCTTCATCGGCCTCATGGCACTCATTGACCCGCCTCGCCCTGAGGTGCCGCCGGCCGTCGCGAAATGCAAGACTGCGGGCATTCGCGTGATTATGGTCACGGGCGATCACCCGATCACGGCCAAGGCGATTGCACACAAGGTGGGTATCCTCTGGGGCCCTACGAAGGAGGATTTGGAGGAGGAGAATGCCGAGCGAGGGCTGAGCGCCGGGGACGTCGGCTGGATTGACCCCACCACCGCACCTGCGATCGTTGTCCCTGGCTGGACCATCAGTGTGGACACGCCCGAGGCGGAATGGGACCGTATCCTGGACCACAACCAGGTGGTCTTTGCCCGCACGTCGCCGCAGCAAAAGCTTATCATCGTGGAGAACTGCCAGCGTCGCAAGGAGATCGTGGCCGTCACAGGCGACGGCGTCAATGACTCGCCGGCGCTCAAGAAGGCGGACATTGGCATCGCTATGGGCATCATGGGCTCCGCTGTCTCCAAGGAGGCCGCGGATATGATTTTACTGGATGACAACTTTGCGTCCATCGTCACGGGCGTGGAAGAAGGCCGCATCATTTTCGACAACCTTAAAAAGTCGATCTGTTATGCACTGGCGGTCAACATCCCGGAGCTCGTGCCCTTCTTGCTCTACGCCACGATTCGCCTGCCGCTACCGCTCACGACAGTGCTCATGCTGCTCATTTGCCTTGGTACGGATATGATTCCTGCCATTTCGATGGCCTACGAACGCGCCGAGAATGACATCATGCTACGAGCACCACGTAATGCCGAGGTGGACCACCTCGTGACCAAGAAGCTCGTGTGCTTTGCCTACACGGTGATCGGGATCATCCAGGCGGCCGCCGGTATGTTTGTCTACCTGGTGATCTTGAATGACTATGGGTACCCTCCAAAGGTGCTACCGGAGTTGGGTTTCTTAGACATGTTTGGCAAGCAAGTGCTCTGGTGCAAGACCGAGGGTGGACAGTTCTGCACGGCTGGTGGGTTTTACAAGGATGGTGATATGCTTCACCCGTTGGGTGCCGTGCGAAGCCAAGACGGTATTTCCGAGTGCGTGGATGAATATGATGACACCATCCCCCAGGGTGGCAACATCTTTGATGCCTATATCTTCTACGATTACTTGGGTAAGACGGGGGAGGTGAAGGATTGTCAATTTCCGTTCCTCAACGTCAAGACGGCGACCACGAGTAAGCCTGACGGCTTTGACAAGCTCAACCCGGCCACCTATGACGGCTTCACATCCTCCAAGTTCGTGGTGTCGTATCAGTCCATGGCGGCAGCCTTCTCGCACGGGTACCGACCATACTACCCGATGCAGGCCCGTCGCTCTTCATTCTTTGACAAGGACTGGTTTACCTACAGCAACCGCGACAATGGCGAGCCTGGCGTCGGCTCCTCGGTGGCCGTCGATCTGCTCTTCAACCACCAGCCCTTTGGTGTGTGGGCCGTCACCAACGCTGATGACACCGGGAAGGATGCACCGCCCGTGTTGAACGGTGCCCTCACTGCCTTTGAAGGGGCCACAGTGGGTGTCGTGGACAGCCTGACGGGGAAGGAAAGTTCGTCCGACACGTTCAAGTTAAGCAAGGATCACACCTACAAGAGCGCGACGATCATGGACAAGGTGCTATCACCGAACGGCAAAGCTACTTGCTCCGGTGTCGGATGCCTCTTGGATTACCACACGGGCTTCTCGATTCGCAACGGGGACGAGGACGTGACAGTCAACATCGCCTCCCGCATGATGCAGTTCAACGCACTCGCGGTCGCGCAGACGGCCTACTTTGTCGCCGTCGTGCAGGTGCAATGGTCCAACGTCGTGATTTGCAAGACGCGCTACTTGTCGCTGTTGACGCAGGGTATGCAAAACAGCGTGCTGAATTTCGGCCTCATGTTTGAGTTTATGCTCTGCACGGTCGTGGCCTACGCGGGCTTTGTGCACAAGATCTTTGTCACGCAGGACATGCGTCTCGCGCACTGGTTCCCAGCGCTTCCGTTCTGCATCTTCATCGTGGCATTCGACGAGACGCGCAAATACGTCATGCGCGCCACCTCGCGCAGTGTCATCAACAAGGAAACGGGTCGCATGACGCGCTATCCTGGCTGGCTCGAGGCCAACACCTATTACTGATGTCTCTCATCTTCCTTCGTCTGTGCGCACGCGACACCAAGATCCCTGCGCATTCTTATCTGCTTCCTCTCCATTTTCATTTCGCTTTCTCTTTCTTACAGCTTCTTTAAATCACGGCATTGCATACAGTATGATGATTCTCAACTCCATTGGTCAGTTCGTTTGGGTCAATGCCTCACACGTCGCAGGTTCCGAGCCCAGACATGGCTACGTTTTTGCGTGAGCGGTCTCACATAAGCGGTGCAGTGTAGCGTACTGTAGTGTTGTGGGCATTTCGCCTTCCAGTATTCTTAGCGCACCGCGTCATGGCCCGCCATGGGATGCGCGAGTGCGAATAACGACGCAGCCAAGGCAACAAACAGTCAGAGCCAAACATACGCGACACACGTGATATGTATTGCAGACGGCGGGTTCCGGAAACGACTCGACCTCACCACGTGCTCGCGTAGCGTTGCCATCACGCCCGGCATATCGAAGGCGGTGCTGATCGCCCATTCTATCTGACCCAGGAACCAGGAATATGGAGAACTACGAAAGCCTGGGTACTATCGGCGAAGGGTACGCCCCCTGCGCCACATGCATCGCCTTGCGCGGTTGGTTATTCATTCCACATTGTAGTGAGCCACATCTAACTCTTCACATGTCCCCACCACAGCACTTATGGCGTAGTACTTAAATGCCGACACAAGGTGACAGGCCAGATCGTGGCGATCAAGCGTTTTAAGGAGTCGGACGACGATGAGCAGGTGAAGAAGACAGCACTGCGTGAGATCAAGGTCCTCAAGCAGCTTCGGCACGAGAATATCGTGAGTCTGCTCGAGGTGTTCCGCGTCAAGGGCAAACTCTACTTGGTCTTTGAGTTTGTCGAAAAGACAATCCTGGAGGAAATCGAAAAGTACCCGGAAGGTCTAGAGCCGGCGGCCATCAAGCGGCTCATGTGGCAGCTCGTGCGTGCCATCCACTTTTGCCACCAGCACAATATCATTCACCGCGATATTAAGCCCGAGAACCTGCTCGTGTCCCGCAACGGCGTGCTCAAGCTCTGCGATTTCGGTTTTGCACGGCCCTTGGCGGGGGCAGGTGCGAAATACACCGAGTACGTTTCGACGCGATGGTATCGCGCGCCTGAGCTGTTGGTGGGGGATGTCTCGTATGGGAAGGCGGTGGACGTGTGGTCCATTGGCTGCATGTTTGCCGAGATCGCGACAGGGTTGCCGCTCTTCCCGGGGGATTCCGATATTGACCAGCTTTACCACATTATCAAATGCCTCGGCCAGGTCACGCCACGCCACCAGGAGCTGTTCCGTAAGAATGCGCTGTACGTGGGCGTCAAGTTGCCGCGATCAACCGAGCGAGAACCGCTAGCGGCTCGTTTCCCGCAATTTGACAAGTATTCCGTGGATTTCCTGACCCAGACCATCACAGAGGAGCCATTGGATCGTTGGACATGCGCGGAGCTTCTCAAACATCCGTTCTTTGATGGCGTCGCGGAAACGTTTGAGCAAGAGTTACAGGAGGCTATCCAGCGAGACCTCAACGACACGATGGCGCTGCGCAAGAAGCGCGCACGAAATCAAAAACCACCGTCATCTCGAGGCAGTGGCGGCGGCGGATTCTCAACCATGGAGGTATCGCCGGCCTTGGCTGCGGTGACGACCACAGACCACAGAATGCAGACGCCAGACAAGTGGATGACCTCATCTTCGTTGAAACCAGTCACCTCGACCTCCACACTCAAAGACAAACACGGTGACGGCACAAGTCACAGCATGCAGTCGATGTGTAAGAAAGGGGTCGGAACCGGGCAGGTTCGAACCAGTAGTCCCAAGAACGTGGGGAACTGCAACAATACTGGCGCCGTGGTGCTGCCCACGCTGACGTCCTCCATGACACCATCCTCTAGTTCAACATCCACTGTCAGTACAAGTTCGGTCGTAAGCACGACGGATCGAAATCATCCAGCCCCCCATCATCACCAACAACAGCACCACCAACAACCACAACAACAACAACAACAACAACAACAGTGCCCACCGTCACGAGGAGGAGGGCTTGCGGTCCCACCGTCACGGGGAACGCGAAAACCAGCAGGTCAACAACTTCCAAACGACCAACAGGGCGGGTCAAGCGAGCACATTGACGCCATGCATCACCATTTACCGCCACGTATCTCCATGACCTCGCATGGCGGACGGCCATCGCTCCAGTATCAGTTCAATCACCCGCAACAGGTGTCAGTGTCCTCCTTCCAGTCCTTTGCGCAACAGCCTAGGCCACCTCCATCATCGTACGGGAGGAACCCGTACGCCTGCACGTCCATGGGGAATGGCACACCCAAGAGCAAGCAGCGATCTCGAGACAAATCCAACGCCACAGGCTTGAGAAGCCCCTCGAAAAAACCACCCAGCAGTCTTCAAAGCTCGATGGACATTTACTCACCCACCAAGAAGGGCTCCACTAGTCAGTTTAGTAGTAATAGCAATAGCAACAGCAGTAGCAGTAGCAATAGCAATAGCAATAGCAATGGTAGTGGCAGGCAGGCCTCGACCATCGCACCGCTTCCCTCGGGGTTCGACGCCGTGCCCGCGTCGCATTTGCGTGGGTATGCGCCGCCCAAGACCTCCCACGGCGGCATGCGCGGCGCCAGCAAGCACCGTCGTGGCCATGATCCGCGAAGTTACAATTGAAAAAAAGAAAAAAATAAAAAAAAAAAAAAATACTTAGCAAACTCAAAGTCAAGCCACACCCAGGGTACATCTTCTTCCTTGTCCAAATCGATGTGATCATTCTGCATGAACGATCGAACACAGATGATCCGTGTTCTTCCTTATAAACGCAAGACGTCGTGGATTGTCTGAGGATGACTTTCGTTACACACAAACAAACCTACTACCGGTAGTGCTTGATGATCGAAAAGTCAGCTCGTTCTTCTTTATTTACGCGTCGCGGTTCTCACGCTGACTACGCTGCGCGTAAAACTCGCGGACCCACTTGTGCATGTAGCTCTTCTCAATCTCTCTGGCCTGCGTGAGCGCCGGTGGGTCCATCGGGTGCGAGAAGAACAGGTCGGTGTGGTGCGCTCCGCCCTCAACGTGGACGGCAACGACCGACTCGGACACGTTCTGCAGCACACCCGTGCCCGACCACGGGTCGTAGTTGCCATTGCTAAAGACAATGTTGCTGCTGGCTCGGATGGCCTTGAGCCCGCCGTACTCAGTCACGGCCCAGTCCGGACGCAGGGTCACGCCCCACGAGGCCAGGCAGTCGGCCGCGTGCTGGGTCTGGTTGGCAGGCGCCGCGGGGAAGATGTCATGCACGCCGTCGCTGCCCATGGGCATGTACAGCTCGGCACACTCGAGGTAGCCCCAGAAGTTGCCGGCGTCGTCCAGATCTGACTGAGTGTCACCATCCTGCGACGGCGGAGGGAAGAAGCACGTCTCGACGCCCGAGGAATTGTACCAGACGGCAAAGCTGTCACGGAACCCAGCCAGCAGCGCCCAGTCATCCTCAAAGGAAGGCGCCAGAGGCTCACATGCCGCCCGCATCGGGTACGCTGGCAGGTTAACTAGTCCGCTGGTCATGTACGACGACGGGTACGGCACGTTGCCCATGGCCAGACTCCCGTAGACACCCAGGCTGGCTTCGACGAGGGCTTCGACGTCCTGCTCCGAGCTCAGGCTCTTGGCATCACACAGGCGAAGCACCTCGGCCAGCTGCGCGCGGCCCTTGGCCGTCTTGCCCTTGTTGCGCACTGCCTTGAGCGCGCGGCGCATGTTCGGGATGCAGTTCTCGCTGGCGCCGGCCTCGGGCGACATATCAAAGGTCGTGATCCGCTCAAAGGCCTCCGAGTCCACGGGGTGGTCCGGGTCATTCACAAAGTGCAGCACGGGGGCGGAGCCGGCGATCACGCCGTCCACCACGTGTGGGTACTTGAGCCGCAGCCACGTGGCCAGCATGCCCCCGTACGAGCCCCCAAAGCCGAGCACGGGCACGTCCACGTTCAGGTCGCGCTTGAGGAACTCGATCAATGTGGCAAAGTCTGCCAGCGCCTGTGTGGACGAGAGGTACTCCATGTGACTGAGCACGTTATCCGCAAAGGGGATGGACTTGCCAAAGTACCGGTGCTCGGCAAAGACCATGAGTGCGTTAAACTCCTCGGCATTTTCCCACATGAGCCCCGTGTTGTTGAGGTAGAGCAGGACATCGCCTTCATTGCCGTTGTAGAAGAAGATGGAGCCGTTCACGGGGTTGAAGAACTGGCGCCCACAGATGAAATATCGCTGCTCGTACGTGCCACCGCCGCCCGATTGGAACTGGTTCAGGTACTGCGTGATGTACTTCTCCTCACAGTGCGACAGCAGATCGCGACGCCCATGCGCGTCCGCCGGGTAGCTCACCGTCGGCGTGAACAGCGACGTGGTCGCCGTCTGGATGGCATCGAGCTCGCTCTCGTTCGCCAGTGCGGGCGTTGGCGTTGTCTCAAAGTTGCTGCTGCGCGTGTTCAGACCCACGACCAAGAGTGTAGCAAGAACGACGAGCGCCGTGCCGACCTGCGCCCAGCGGCGGTGCGGGTGGCGCTCGCTGGCGGGCGGCGTGCGCTTTGTGGCTGTCTCCAGCATGGGGGTCTTCTCGTCCATGGCGATGCCCATGCTTGCTACCGTCGTGCTCGACAAGGAATCCGCGAATGGCAGCCTTCCAGCCTATTCCCAGTGTGTATCGCCTTCCGATTATGCGCTGGGGGGATCTGCTCACTCATCATTCACGCCGTGGATTTTCACGGGCGAGCGGCTCTGATTCCTGGGGGGCGAAGGTTTGATGTGCAACCAACCATCACTCTACACGATACACGCATTCTGTGCCCCCCACACAACGCACTTGATGACCGCGATCGGCAGGCCTCTGCAAAGTAGGTTTTCACCCCTATTTCACTATTTCTGGGAAGAAAGGCGCAAATTTTGGCAACTAAATAGGTTCGACTAACAGGCTACTATCGGAATCCTCCAAAACTTAAAATAGGTAAATTTTATTTATCTTGGTTTTTGTATGTGGAGGCCCACTCCGCGACTGTAAGCCTATGCGTTGTTCGCTAGCTTGATTTTCTCGAAGTATTGGGTTGCGCGTAGCTCGCCTTCCAACGCGTAGTTGGTCACCGACCTGCGCTGCATGTTTTTAGCGAGCTTTAGACGGCTAAAATCGCTTTCCACGGTGTGGGTACCTGGGGAAACGGAAGCAGTTCCAGCTACAAAAGCGCCAAGGAGTGGAAAATCTGTCTCTCCGTTGACATTCTTCCAAGCCTCAACGTTTAGCAGCTTCCGGGTTGAATCCACCGCCCTCTTGAAAGTGCTATTGTCTTTCGACTTTCCGATCAACTTGCAACGTTGCAGCCACACGTCATTCGAGGTGCAAGGACCGAAGTGATCGTTTAACCGACTGCTGTGTTTCTCCAATAGGACATGAATTTCTGCGTCCCGGTACTTGACTACATCAAATGGTGTCACCGGAGGCTCGGACTCTGCCTCGCTGTTTACTTCAATCTGAATGTCGTATCGATCTTTGAAAAAGTGGCGAAGTGCTTCTAGGGTTCCAAGTACAATACCATTTCGAGCGTCGCTGCATAATCCGTCATAGACAGAAGTACTGTAGAAATAAGCCATCCGTAGTCCATTTCCAACCTTCTCGTGTGACACGATACACCTGTCAGCATCGTCGTACTCATCACGTGCCATGGTCTCGGCATTCAAATTTTCTTCGTATTCCATCTGGATGGACCGAACGAGATCTTTGACTGCTGCATTCTGACCTTTCATGGTCACCGTTGCGTATTGCATACACCGAAAGCACTTCCGGATTTGTTCGCTCAGCCGGGCGACCAAGAAAAGGCATAGCCACCATTCGTCACGCTGCTTGACAGCACCTTTTTCATCTTGGAATTTAATGATGGTAGGGAAGTGTCTCGCAATAAATTGGCAGCTACCATCAATTGATTCGCAGCGAGTAGTAATGTAACATGGACATTCTCCAATCTCATCCTTGACGTGATTCCTCATGTCCGAAAACCTCGCAGAAGGAGTTTCATTTGCATGGCACGCACGGATACCATACCACAACTGATTTCCTGCAGATGACGTGTGATCAAGCGTTTTGAACGCTGTTTGCTCGATTCTAGGCTAAATATGGTTGTCCCTTAATCTAGAAATAGACAAAGGGCACGCGTAGATTAGTGGAGAAGAGATGTGCATGGTGAAGTGCGCGTGGGACGCTAGGGAGATTAGATACCAGACGATTTCAACTTGATCCGGCCAAATTGGGCTATTTAAAGTAGGCGTCGCTCAAATCTTAAAATAGGTTTTGTGGTCTTTTTATTACCAAACGCCTACTTTGCAGAGGCCTGCTGATTTCTCCTCCTCCGCATTCCAGGTTTACGAACGGATATCTCCTTTGTAATCAACCATCCGCCGCGTTGCGCGAATGTTCTTAGCGGTGCAGAGTCACAGGTTGGGATGGGACTCTCATCAGAGAACATCACTTGTGTAATGTGAGTCACACTCATAAAGGTGGTTGGGATTAGATATTTTAACATTTCTGCCATTTAGTGTACGATATACATACGTTGGAGCTATTCTAATTTTCATTTAGAAGCTCGGAACAACCAAAACTTTACACCACTGCATGGTCACAAATGACGGGTGAAGCATGACTAAGGTTCGTCGAAGCTTGGTGAAGTAGATCCTTAGCACCTCCACTCCACCAAATGCAAAAGCTATGATCTCATTCTTCGATGGAGCAGCACCTGAGCATCGCCCCCATATCAGTCATATCAAGCGAGCAAGACGGTGACCATGGCGGCAACTGTTCTGGGGAGATCACCACGTAAACAAGGCTATGCGACTTTCAGCGAGACGGTGGCCGCGAAAGAGCCGTCGCCACCCACCGCGACGTATGCGAATGCGTCCTGGTTCTCCAGGCTCATCTTTGGATATGCCAAGCCCGTGCTCAACGTCGGGAAGATGCGGCAGCTGTATGCGAACGATCTGTGGCGACTAGAAGGCGAGAATCGCTCAGGCTTCGCTTCGCAACGCTTCAGGCGCGCGTACCTGCGTCATGGTCGGTCCGTCCTGCGTGCCATTGTGGCCACGCATGGTGTGTCCTTTATGCTCTGTGGGCTCGGTTCCTTCCTGATGTCAGTCTGCGCTGTGTTTGCGCCGATCGTGTTACAGCACGTGATCGACGCACTCGCGGAGGGTGACGTGGACATGGACAACCTCGTGCTCTGGGTCAGCGCCTTCTTCCTCTCTCGCCTGGTCAACGCCTTTTGTGAAGCCCACGTGAATTTTATGCTTGAAATCACATTGATCCGCGTCGCGGTCTCACTCAAGAGCCTGCTCTTTGAAAAATCCATGCGACGAAGCACGCAGAGCAAGGCATCGAACGACATTGCCGACGTAGCGAACCTGGTCACGGCCGACATGGATGCGATTACCGATGCCGGCATGCACATCAACTGTCTGTGGATCATGCCCATCCAAATCGTCGTCGTGGTTTACTTGCTCTACACCGTCCTGGATCTGGCCGCGTTCGCCGGGCTCGGAGTCATCTTCTTCACCATGCTGCTTAACTATTTGGTGGCAAAAGCGAGTATGAAAGCGTACAATAGCATCATGGAGTTGAAAGATCAACGTATGCGGGTAGTCAAGGAGGTCTTTAGTGCGATCCAGATCGTCAAGCTCAACGCATGGGAAACCCAGTTCTTGAAGCGCATTCGTGTGTGGCGCTGGAAGGAGACACAGGCACTGGCCATGTACTGGTACACGGTGGCCCTCTCAGTCTTCCTCTTTTGGAGTTCAACGGCGTTCGTGTCCGCCACATCGTTTGCCGTCTACGCGCTCGTGCTGGAAGGAAATCTCACAGCGGCCAACATGTTTACGTCCATGGTGCTCTTCAATTCGCTGCGAGATCCTCTGCAGACGTTCCCCGAGGCGGTTCAATATTTGCTACAGGCCAGGATTTCGTTGCAACGTTTGACCACGTATTTCACTGCTGAAGAAGTTCGTGCAGATGCTATTGCACGGGATATTCACAACTACGACGCAGATGTGATGGTCTCGGTCGAAAACGCAACTTTCAACTGGACCAGTGCGAATCAGACTCCGGATAATGGTGCCACCTCCTCTGTTTTGCCCGTGTTGAGTGGCGTCAACCTGGAGATCCGCACCGGTGACTTTGTGGTCGTGCATGGTGCCGTAGGGACGGGGAAATCTTCGCTGTGCGCTGCGATCCTCGGGGAGCTGCCCAGCACCAGCGGGAAAGTGTTTGTGCGCAGTGAGAACGTGGCGTACTACTCACAGCAGCCGTGGATTCAGAACATGACCATCCGTGAAAATATCCTGTTTGGATTGCCGTTTGAAGCG
>JAADWT010000814.1:0-14196 GCA_023336285.1 Pythium grandisporangium
CCCCCCCCCCCCCCCCCCCATCCCCAGTCGATATGTTCGTCCATGGGGATGTTCTTAACCGAAAGGTATTGTGCAAAAATTAGCCGCTGGACAAAGCAATCGAAGGAGAAGCGAGTGGAAAAGCTACACAGAGCTAAAGCACCAAACGACGTGAGGCGCGCCAAAGGCGAGGAGAACCCTCGGCATCGTGGACAGCTGCGCTCCAGCTACCGACCGCTACAACCGCTGGCGCTCAATCCCTCAGGGGGGAGGGGCCTGTGCGCGCGTCACACACCGTCTGCGTGTATTCGCTGTCTGTGTTCTTTTTTTTCTTTTTGGCGCTGCGCGTTTTCAGCTGAGAGCCGCCAAAAACGATGGAAACGCTGCTGGGCATCTTCCCCGATGTCCCCGCAGAGGCATTGGAACGCGTGGTACGCACATGTCATTGCCTTGGGGGGTATACTAGCGTTTCCGATGGGCTGGTTGTAATAGTATCTATCATGTGGGTCTAACGGATGGTGGGCTGGTATTCTGTGATCGATTGTCCGGCTCATGTGGCCACTACTACAGTTGAGCGTTTGTGATGAGAGTGTTGAGGCTGCGTCGGATTGGCTCTTGGAACACGACTGGCGCGATGTGTTTGACGAGCAAGAGGAAGAGGAAGCAGGGCAGGCAGAGGACGTGCCCACGGAAGCCACCAGTGATGCAAATGGCGGTCGTGAGACGGATGGGCCTGCACAAGACGCTGGAGTGGCGGTGACACAGCCAGCATTGGGGCCAACGCATGACTGGGATCAGTCCGCTATGGGCCTGGGGGTGCCTGCATTGCCAGCTCGAAGGGCTACCGCGGTGACTGGGTCATCGGTCGCAGCAACTAGAGGAACAGCCACTATGGTTGTGTCTGCGGAATCCAACTTCGGCCACACGAGTCATCATCCATACAATACCAGTGACGGTCCGCCAGATCAGCATCTTCACCACCACCACTTCCATCACCGCCATCAAGTACCGCATCATAGGCATCGCTTTGATCGTGGGTTTGATTCTGCGGGGGAAGACGAGTTTGATAGCGAAGAAGGAGAAGGCGAGGAGGACGACGAAGATGACGAGGATGAAGACGACGAGGATGATGAGGATGGCGATGCGCATTCCTATTACGATTCGGGTGACGAGGCGGACTTCCATGGCGGATTGCCCTTGCTCACGAAGCGGGCAAGGATCACATACAACCCGAAGAGTACGGATTCGGGACAGGAAACGTTCTTTGTCGCTGTAGATGATCAAGTCGTGCAGAAAACGCTGATAGGTGCGTGGTGGCTGATTATTAAAGTTGTCTGTTTCGTGTGCACTGATGATCTCGTGGCTAATCGGTTGGAATGTTCATGCACGAATAGAGTTGCTGAATACGACGCTTACAAAGTATGCGCACAGGAAGATTATGCTGCTGAACAAATCGTCCAAGCACATTAGCGAGGTACGTTTTACGAGGCTTTTCTTGAATAACGTTGCATTGCGGTGGATGTTGACAACACTTGTGAATTATTGTTTTACTCTGAACAGCAAGACGCTACGGATCGACTCAAGTCAGTTTTACTACCCATCGAGTCGTCGAGCCCACTAAACGAGACCAAACATGTCGTCCCAGTCAGCTTGGGCAACTCGCTCAGTCGGATACTCAATACCTCGGCGCCTAGCTCCCCGACAAACACACCACTCGAATCCACCGTTGGGCAAAAACGCAAGCGACTTGATGATGCAGGATCTCCTAGAACGGAGCTTCCGCGACTGGGATTTTTCGTACGTGATATCGGAGAACCTCAATCTTGTTTATGCTCGATTGAACTGTAGGTGAGTGAGTCCTCAAAATCTCTCTCTCGGGTGTGATCGTTGTAGGCGCATTTCTTCTCAATCGGCGACCTAGATATGGTGTGGCGTTCCATGCTGCACGCCCACCTATTCAGCAGCCGATTTGGAGAACTGATCGAGTTTCATACTGCGACCGGTGGCTGGTACGTGTATCTAGAGCATACATGCGTTCTGGGACTTGTATAGTGCTCACACTGCTCCTTGTGGTCGCCTCTACTGTTGCAACACAGTTTTAGTCATCGAGATTTCGATGAGCTAATGCACATCCAAACCACGTCTTCAACATCATCGGCGTCTCGTGCAGCCTTGGTGAGCTCCGCAGCACTGTCGGGCCTCAAGTGTTGTCTTTTATTGCCATGTGAAGCCTCCGAGGCGGAGATTTTTCGTGTCGGGAAGCATTTGCACAACTTGCTCAAGCTATCTGGGAGCCTGTATTATCGCCCTCTTCAGGTGGAAGAAGAGAGTGACAACAATTCGAACCAGACGTCGGTCGAATTGTTAAACGAGGATGGTAACCTCACAGAAGACGCTTTCCGCCGGTTTGCGCGCTATCGAGTGAAAAAGGACGATGTAAGGTGATCATGCTCGTTGACGATTTCTCACTCTAGCTCGTAGATTGACCGCATCTTCGTCTTGTATTCGTTTGAAACTGACTAATTTTTGCATTTTTTAGGCGGAATCAGCGGCTGCGAGCAGTGAAAAACACACCATGGGATCCGACCATTTCCTCGCATTTCAGCGCCAGCACAAGGTGGAGTATTTACTCCAGACACTCACCAATGGGACCTGGGAGCGTCGGTTATCTGGGTGAACAAAATCAAAACTCAACATTCGTGGCTTTTCGTTCCATGTGACCAAGTGTTTCATGTGTAGTCGTGCTCTTCATGCATCTCCTTTTCAGATGCCAGTTATGACACCAGAGACTCATTCCACATTGCTTCTGCTATGGCAGCAGCCATACAACTCGCGCTAGTTATGACAGATTGGCGAAGGGCAATTGAGTGGGCCATGCTGTCAGGAAGAACCTGATGGTATCAGGGTTATGAACCGCGGACTCGAGGGATTTTCGAGCCTATCCAGTGTGAATGAGTTCGAGTATTGACGCTGATGTGTGACTTGGCATGGCTATCATACAAAATCCGATATGTTTGTGTACTTCAAGCATTGAGGCTCTGCCACTTTTTTTTTCAGGTTGAGATAGATTCACAATTCAATTGCAAAACCTGCACAAAACGACATTTCGAGCAATCGGAGATGAGGGAAATGCCGCATAAACGCCCTAGTTACACGAATAAACTGGCTGAAGGGAAATACTTGAAGTATACTGATATCCAGAGTACCAGAATACCCTATACTTAATTGATGTTTGATTTTTCGACTGTGAGATGACAATCCGGAGTAATAAAAATCCGGAGGAACGTTATTTTAATATGTCCGGGTTTTTGGTTCGAATCGTACCGTTTCATTATTCACCGATTTCAGTGCATTCGGGCCCACAACCCCACACTCGCCCCCCCCGCTTCACTATCCCCGTGAAAGCCGATCCCACTCTCTTGCATTCTTGGCACCTTAGCGCAACATACCACGACCGTTGAAACAGTGCAGTTGGTCCTGCCTCTCAGGTGCACTCCCTCACTTCCCCTCGAGGAATACAATTTCCAAGTCCCCCGCCAGCGTCTCGTCAAACAGAGCGTTTTTTTCATTACGATTGTTGCTGCACCATACGTAAGACTCGCTCCAGCGTGTTTTCTCCTGGTTCGAGGCCGCATACAACGACCAAGTGAGTAGTAGTCCCCCATCGCATCGCATCCCAGCGGTGTCACTACTGATCGCTGGCAGCTTCATACCATTTCCTCCTCCACCTCCTCCACCTCCTCTTCCTCCTCTCCTCCTCCCCCCTCTCCCCCACGCTTCCTCTTCCATCTCCCCCCAAGCTCCAGCTATCGGGAGCGACTTGCATGAGCTCGTGGCGTACGAGGCGTGGTGATCGCAGTCGCGCGGAGCCATCTCGCGCCTCCTCTGGGGGGAGACACGATGCTCGCTCGCATCTACAACAAGAAGAAGGCCAAGCAGCAGCGCGCGCTCATGCTGCCCTACGATCCGCACGCAGCCGCGGCGAACACCAGCGACGGCGGTGAGCACGAGCACGACGGCGACGACGGCGGCGACAGCGACCCCGACGGTCGTGGAGCCGGCCACGCCGCGTCCCATCCACCACCCTCCTCTTCCTCCTCCTCCTCCAAGTTCTGGTCCCTGCGGCGGCGCCGACCCAAGACGGGTCGCCACGAGGACCGCCGCTCCGTGCCCTCGCCCATGAGCAAGAGCAAGCACTACCTCCACGGTGATGACGGCTACGAGCGTGGCGATTCCGGGGACGAGTATGAGGACGACGACGACGACGAAGAAGAAGACTTTGAAGACGGAGACGATGAGCTGTCCCCCGTGGACCATCGACCACGGCGGCGGTTTGTGCGCTCCGGTATGACCACGTACGAGCAGTGGATCTCACGGAATGCTGTGGGGCGGCGCTTCAATCGACCGAGTTTTCCGACCACGAGCAATATGACGGAGCGAGGAACGTCGGCCGCCGCGAGGGCGCCATCGTATGACGGGTCCGCCACGACGGCCAGTCTGGCGGAGACGTCCTCCACGGCCTCCCCGCCCGAGTCGGTCACTGGCGGTAGCACGCGGTGGACGTCGCATTATGGCAACCATGGTGGTGACGGCGGCAAGCGGAGTGTGTCGTCACTGTCGAGCGCATTGAATGAGGTATTACACAGTCGACCCACGGCGCTGCAGAGCGTGGTGGAGCCCAACACCAACCGGTCCCAGGGCATCCGTACGTTTGTGGTGGAGCAGACCCCCGAGGGCGAAATGTTTGTCGCGTCGATGCGGATCCCTGATAAGCGAGGGGACGTGACGAACCGCCCTCGTCATGTGCAGGACGATTCGTTCATTGGCTTGCGCACGGAGGATGGCGACAATGACATGGTGAGTGCGTTGCCCATGGCGTCGTCGGGACCGGCAGCGTCCTCACATGGGCAGCACGCGGCGATGCGGCACTCAGATATGGATTTTATGGCTCGAAAACCGTGGGGGGCACCGCTCTCGGCGGCGGAACGAACGGGTATGGCGCCGTTCCCAACGCAAGCTAGGGCACCACGACCGTCGTTGTTGAACTATAGGAACCAGGGCAATGGATTGACGCCACGCACGGCCCGCACGGATAGCGTGGTGATCATGGGGGACGAGCCAAGCGCCGTGGTACCGCTCCTGGACGACGGCGATCGATCGCGGATGAATTCCTTGGTGCCGCCCGAAGAAGAACAGGGACGGATGTCGTTAAGCGATTTGATGGGCTCGCCCGTGGGGCCACCAGTGGAGAGCAAGACCAATACGGTCGCGAGTGGTGCGACTGCCGAGGAGGAGGAGGAGGAGGAAGACGATGAAGATGAGAGCGTGTTTACCAATTCATTTCGTGGGGTGCGGGACGTCGATCTCCTAGTGCGTATGAAGTCATCGGATGATATCAAAGAGCACGACGAGGATGCCGATGATGAAAAGGAAGGCGGTGACGCCGAGGAAGAACCCGCCTCCACAGATGACGATGAAGGCGGCTACGAGGATTACCATGACCCAGCGGTACGAGCGTCGGACAATATCGTGACGGGGTACACAAGCTATAGCAACATCAATCGCAGCAATCACTTTGGTGCCCCCAATGGCAGTGGGAACAACCACTACAACAATAACAATAACGTCAGCAACGGCAACAACGGCAATGGTGGTGGCAACAACACCAATATTACGGCGTTCCTGGGTGGTTTCAAGAGCCGCAACTCCATGAATCGGTCCTCGCTTGGGTCTCGAGGCTCCATTGGCGCGCGAGCACCGACGGCTCCACCAAACATGTTTGGCCGTAAGGATGATTTTGCGTCTCGTGCCGCGCGGTCGCTACGGAATAGTCGCAAGGCCGCGCCACCACCAACTTCGTCGGAATTGTCTCGTCGGCTGCGTGAGGCGCGGGCTCGCGTGCCCTTGGACCTCCGTGATGATCCACCAAAGAAGAAGCGCGGGTTTTTGAGCAACTCGTCCTCGAAACACGTGCGATTTGATATGAGTTTGTACTGTCGGGAGTTTGAAGTTGAAGAGCCCATGGACAGTGACGATGAAGAGAATATTTCCAGTCGAAGTAAGCTGGACCATGAACACAATGGACATAATGAAGAGGACGGACCGAGTGGCGATGGCCACGGAGAAGTGACGAACGAGAACACGAATCTGGCTGCCAATGTCCGATCCAGTGTGGTGCCGCTTGGCGGTCACGAAGGGCTGTTTGATCGGCCGTCTAGTCGACGGGGGGCGAGCGGACGGTGAGACTTTACCAAGCGTAGTGGGTGTCATCATCCGATGCCGTGAAAATCTGCTCTTGAGATTGATTAACCAGTTCGTCAACTACACCAAGGTAGCTGAAGACGGCGAGGATGCTCAAAAGATGGACATGATATCGTATTTATCGAGACGCGGTATGCGGACGTGCCACTGGCAAGATGTAAATCGTGGTATCGTGTATCGTTCTCCCCTTTCGAAATGATAGAGGAAATAAACAAAGAGGGAAAAGTAATACAAACAGATGAACCCGTGCAAGCATGCTCGCAAGGACTTCATGGAAATAACACAAATCAGAGCCAAGCGCGATGGTTTAAACATAGATTAGCCATGTGCAGCATAAGATTTTCAATACGTTGCCCATGTCGATAGTTGAAATTGACAGATACTTGTAGTATTTTGCTAGGCTATGGTACCAATCGTTGCCTTGAGCGCTCCATCGAGTCACTTAGCGTTCCATTCTCTTTTGCTTTATCAGTGGCATTCATTGCGCACGATGCCGATACCTCTGCACACTTATTCACGTTTGATAAGTTTCGCATTACGAATCTCACCGCATCAAACTTGTGGTTATCCCAGGGCGCTTTGCTCGCCACGCGCCGGGCAATTCTAAGACCGAAGTGGTAGCCATCCGTTACGTACAATGCTGGGATCGTCGGAGAGAATCACTACATCACATCCACCAACAGTACATCACCAGCCCAGTCAGGGTGATACCGAACCCTCGGAACCTTTACCGCTCTAATCATCTCTATTTTTTCACAAGGAAAAGTAATAGGTGTTGTCACGTACGATCCAGCGTATCCCGAGTGGCCTGAGGCACTAGCTCGGCTGTCACACGTGTGCTTAAGCTGACATCCGGGGTCACGTTCACTTCCAACAGCCACACACGATACTCGGCATCCACAAGGAAGTCGATACCGAGCCATTCAAACCCGCGCTAATTAGTCATGAGAACACGTAATCGTCAGCACAATTGTTCCGTCCAAGATGGTATGATGGCACTGCAACAAATCTTCACGACAATAGCTCTATCACCACGTACCCCTATCATCTTGAGCTCCGATTGTACAGATTGGATTGCTGCGAGGGCGGCGCGCTGCATCTGTGGCACGATATCTTCCGACCATACATCTCGACCATGCTCTAGCCTGGAACAGGAAACCCGCAAGTTCCATGGCATCATTAACAGCGCATTTAGTGCCACAATGGATTGTAATTTTCCCTCCTTTCGTGCATGTGGACGTACCGCAGTGTATCCTGGAATCGTTGCGAGTGCCACATCGATTCAAACCTGTCATCCCTGGTACTGGTACTCACTTGATCCTCACACTCCAAGTTCATATTCCTCCTCAAGGAGGCAGCGTGTTTCTGGATCGAGTGGTTGCTGAGGTGCATGAAGGAGTCTCCAAGATGCTCTTGACTTAATGAGAACGGCGTCGAGCAGAATCGCAGGTAACAGCGATCATACCAGAACACACGCAGTGGTGCCAGTGACGTGATCAATACCCACTGGCGAATATCAAACTTGCGTCCACCCTGCAGGAGTAGCGGCTGCTCCATGTACTTTTGCACGACCCATGCTGCGCTGGCCTTTGTGTCTGTCTTCTTCACCGTGTTGTCGTTGACATCTGCTCGAGCATCGCGCGGGGCAAGCGCTAGTAAAGTATCCAAACTGGATGACAACTGAATGCCACGTCCTTGAGATAACTGGGATGGTTTGCAAATCCAAACGTTGCCGCATCCACCAGAAATCGCGTGGAATTGAGGATCGCAGCGACTTAGCTCAGTAAGCACGCGTTGGCCTTCCGTTTGATGCGCTTGCTGTAGTGACGACGCCATTGTGCGTGCTCCCTGGTTGCCAGGGCCATCCCTGCCACTCAGCACTCGCCATCGCGCACTCTCTATCTCCAGCGCCAGTGCAACAGCGTGAACTTCATCCAAATCGTGCGTGCAGCACGAGAAGAAGCGCTCGCCGCCGCCGCCCGGGAGAGCCAGCACTTTGCTAAGAAATGAAAGCGCCACCTCAACCCCCACGCCCTTGCTGACGTCCCAGGCAAGCTCATGCTCCACACCCACGGCTTGCTTCACGAGCGCCACCGCGCGGCTGTACATGAACCACATGGAAAGCGCTTCTCGGTGGGGTCGTGCCATGTCAAACGTGCGTGGGAAGAACGCATCCACGCTCTCCATCCGACGAGCGTGCCAGATCACCCGAGTACATGTATCCCCGGCATTGGCTCCACCACTGAGGAGCTGCTGTTCTCGCTCGCGGTGCGCCTGCCACGCGTACAACCGAGCCGCCAGCTCATCCTTACAGCTCAGCAGCACGGCGCACTGCACGTGATTGACGATCTGCTGCGGCGCCACGCGTGACCACTGGAGCTTGCGGTAGTTGGTCCATTTCAGGTCAAACTTGGGGAACGAGAGGTGCGGGAACCGACGCCACCCACGGCGCTGCAGCTCCGTCACCACGTCCGCGAACTTGTCATCGGCGACGAACACGAGCGCTCGCTGTTGCCGACGATGCAGCGGTGAAGGCGGTAGTGATGACGATGGTGAGGAGAATGACAAGCGCATCGTCATGTTCGCGGCCAACGACGGTATGTGTAGCATAGCGTTCCGCTTCATATTGACCGGTTAACTTAAGCGAACATTTTAGAGGAGCCATGCACTCTATGCATGCCCCCTGAGTAAACACACCCCAAAAAAAAAAAAAATTCGGTCATTCCGTTGTGGCGCGAGGAGGATATTACTACGAGTACGTTGCCTACAAAGGCTTACGAGGACGAGGAGGGGAAGAAGGAGGAGTGACTCTCCTGACTTCAGTATGAGTATGACTAGCCCCATGTGCCCATGCGAGGATTCTGCTGACCGGCGCCATAATGGTGTTGTGCCGGTGTGATGCGGCCAAAGCGGACAACCACGGGCCGAGGTGCCTCTCGGAGCCGGTAAAGCACACGAGAGAGTCCCAGTCCGTTTACTTCCTGGCCATTCACGGCCAAAATAACCACACCCGCTTGAATCTCTGGGTAGCGGCGCGCCTCCGAGCCTTCAAAGCATTCCTTCACGACCGCGTACTGCTTGGTCTCATCCGAGCCGAGCTTCATGCCGATCGCCTGCTGTTTGAATACAATGTCAAACACGTTCTCCATGCGGTCCAGCGGGTTGCCCGCAGTGGTAGCACGACGCACGGGTACCGTACTGGGTGTGCGAGGAGGAAGAGATGGAGCCGCGGGTGGTGCGACAGCTCGAGAGCGAGGCTTCTCGGAGGCCAGCGCTTCATCCACCTCATCCGAGCCCGAGTCGGAGCCACGGTCGTTGGGGTATTCCACCTGGCGATCTCGCGAAGAGAAGAAGCCACCGGCCGTGGAAGGCCGCTCCGTGGAACGCCTGGCTGCCTGTGTGCTGGGCGTGACTGATACAGACGGAGGCTGTGGGGTCATGGGGCGAGCGTAGTGGTTGCTGGGCTGTGAGCGCGGCGCTGCCATACTGGATGGCTCAAAGCCGTTGCCTTCATACGACTCTGGGTAGGTTCCCAGCATGTACCCTCGAAGCAAGTCGAGAAAATCATCCTTCTTCTTTTGCTCACGTCGTTGCGCAGTGAGATGCGGCGATCGCCGCCCAATCAATGTGTAGGCATACAATTGCTGGAAGAATAATCCATTGGATGAATCCATGTTCTCACTCATGGACAAACCACCGGGATACGTGCGCAACCACGGAAACATGGCGCTGCAAAATAGCAACAACAACAGCAACAATAACAACAACAAAACCGACAGACCAAACGAAAGTTAGCAACAGCCACGATCACAACCACTGCTGATGCCAAAACACCAAAATGGATGGATGGATAACGCCACCGCCTGGAGACGACTAACTAATACGCACCTATTGGAGGTCGTATCGGGTGTCTGCAGCAGCGTGCGTGCATCAATCACATCCATGGGCGCGATGCTATCGCCAATGGGCTCTTCCAGATCAAGAACTGCCATGGAAACCAAACGCCAGTCCACATAGACGCACCGTCAGCCCTCTTTCACACAACCCACAAGCAACGCAACTCCACTCGCTCTGAACGGGGGAGGCACCACCACCCATCCTCCCTGTTCGCTTTGCCATACCTATTCGCTGCGTACGGTTGTACAGCACCTCGAGCTCATCGTGGATCTGCTCAGCCTGCTTGCTCGGCGTGCGGTTGGAGCGCTGGATGTTCTTGGCCTGCATCAGCAGCCACTTGGCTGGCTGCCGCGGATCGCACGGGATGTCATACGTCTGCGTCGACACAAACAGTCTACACATGCATAGCCATCATCATACCCCCAATAACACAGACAACACAGACAACATCATAGCGCATTGCTCGTGAGCACAAGGTGGACCCACTCGAGCCCAGGCAGCCACCCACAGCGCATGCCGCATACGCTGCGGTGCAGTCCCCCTCCCGTCGCTACGCTACGCACCGGACAGTCACCGTCTCGCCCATGCTGCCTGTCTAGCGCCGTGAACTTTGCGTCGGCGGCCGTGGCAATCCAATGACCTTGTGGCGATGCGCGCGTATGGTATGTGTGTGTGTGTCGTTATTCTCACTTCCTTCGCAAACCGACCGGCCGTTTTTCTGAAGGTCGAAGCCAAGAACGGCAGAAATATGTGTTCTGCCAGGTGGCTCGCACTGGGTCTGGAAGGCAAAGCCTGGGTGCGCATGAAATTAGAGGATAGAGATGTACTCTATTTTGAGAGGTGGATGGAGTGACACAGGGTTTGGAAAATCAGGTGAATTGGCTCAGAAGTGAGAAAGATCGTCCTCGGAGGATGATTGATACCAGTCAACACCTAGCGGACGTCTCATGCAGGCTGGCTGGGGGCGCATGGGATTTGCTGTCCATTTCTGGACTAGATGCGTTCGTTCCCGATTCCATTCCCCCGCCTCATCTTCTACTGGGCTGGTATGTAGATGAGGCGCGAGGCTACCTGGGCCTGGTTCTAGTTCTTACTCCTGACAAAATCCAACAGCAACTTGTCGGCGTGCCCACGACGCATTACTACAGCTTACTAGAAGTGTTGAGCCACCAAGATGTTCGCATTATTCAAATGTGCAGCTTTACCATGCTCTATCCCATCCACTGCCTTCAACATGGACTAACTGACTCTGCTTGGTGCACGGCCTACCGGTAGATGTAGCCATTTGAAAATGACGAAAACCCGTCATAATTGATATTCCGACCAAGACCACTCTGCGTGCCACAGAAGGCACCGTTTATAGAAACTGTGATAATCAATTTTTCTGCGAGCAGCTCATCCTGCCGATGAGCACATCAGGAGCACATCACCACGGGTGGAAGGAAGCCCATGTGGCGTTCGCCCAATGGAGTAAAGTCGAGAGCTGAGAACCGCTAGACCACTTACCATTCAGCCAGTGGTCAGGCGGAAGCAGGCGATCAGACTGTATCGGGTGGTGGCAGCTTCGCTTTGTTGGTAATGAGTAGCTCGCCTCGCTGCGTGAAATACGTCTGGAACTCGTTGTGGAACCACAAGCACAATCTCAATTCATCGAGTTTTTTCTTCTATCAACATGAACGCGACATGTAGCCATCCCATGATAAGGACGAACCCACGAGATCTCGTACCAACATATTCGTCCTACGGACTATATCCTCCTTGCAGCAAATGGATTGATTGCCCTGCCACGCCCGTGCTCACCACGGCTGCAGCCCCATGAGACGTTCCCCCAACGCTGTGAACTCATGCGCCGAGTATTGTTCCTCTACTTGCTTGTCCCCCAGTGCCTTTTGCCAGTGGTCCGCGGGCAGCAGTCGTGCCTGGTATCGTCGAAGCTGTTCGGCAATGTATCGCTCGTTCATCTCTGTTCGCGGGATCAAGCCTGTGTAAATCACCTCTCGTGGACTCGTGCCCGTGTGTCGATAGCTGTTGGCATGAGGCAAGCGCCAGTCAAAGTAGATCACCGACCCGGCCGTGCAGGGTATGGCACGATAACGACTGATCACCTCACGGTCTTCCTGCATTCGAAGCGGCGAAAAGTCACCCAAACACACGGGTGGGCGCGGAGTCATCGTGTCAGCAGCGAGTTGCTTTGGTTGTGCGAAATACGCCTGGAACTCCTTGTGGAAGCCCGGCACACATTCAAAGCCACCCGTATTGGCCTCTGTATTATCCGTCAACACGGTGATGCACTGAATGGGCCGCCAGCGCGGACATTCCTTATCGGAATCGAAAATCGACGTGGGGCAACAGTCCAGGTGTGGCGTCAACGATCGCTGCATGGGGCGTGACTTCTTGGCGCCATGCATGCGCGAGATGTGATCGGGTACGCGGTAGCACACGCGGTTGATGTACATATACCCTTGCTTGCCGTTAAACGCGCCATACGGGTGTTCAAAGCCCGGGTGGTTCCGCGCATACGTTGCGCTCCATAGATCGGTCATGGCAGCGAATACGCGCTCATGTTCTGCGACTCGTAGTCGCCAGGATGGGTAGAAGAGGTCGAGGATACCACCAGCGCCACCTGTGCTGGACAACTTCTTCAGGTGGTGGCCGGTATGCTCCAAGTCGTCGTGGATCTGTTGTATGCACAAGATACACGTATACATATATAGGGTTATACAACGCCACCACACACCGCAATAAGTATGGTGAGTACGCTGGGCGTGTAGAAGCCAACAGGTAGAGAGAATTCTCGCCCTGTAGGTGCCCATCGCTGCATGTTAGTGCATACGTACAACGCCATAGGAGGCCAGCTCGGCGTGCAGCCCAGCGCGCGCCTCCGCGACCTCTTGAGGGGTCAACACATTCGGCACCACGAGGACGCCATGCTCAATAAACTCAGCGATCTGCGCGTCCGTTAGCACGCGCGCCACCGCTGGAGGAGGCGCCGGCATCATCGTCATGCTTGTCACGGTACTTGAGTGACCGCCAGCGCAATGGAGGCGAGGTGGTTGGCTAATAACCTTTGGTGAGTAAATTGCGTGAATTATAGCCAATCGTTGACGCATGGAGGAACTCTGGGCTCTTTTGGCTTACCACACAACGTTCCTAGTGAGATGCACTGCGCAGGCTCAACCAGTTACGTGCGCGTGCATGGCATGAGAGCTACGGTATCCAGACGTGGCTGCACCTTGGCTGCTTGCTGTATTCTTGTATACTTGACGTACATACTTGTCTGCATCCGGTGGTGGTGGAGGGTTGCGCAAAGGTATGGCATCTTCTCCGCTGCCACGCGAGGAGGATGGATGCGATATTGATGTTTTTTGGCAGTACAAGAAAGCTCTTCCGGATGCTGTAGTGCTGGGCATCTGCGATTGTCGTAGAGGTTGGTGGTCATAGCCGTGTTCGTGGATGGTATGATAGCCGCACTGGTCGGGTGTGGAGGCGTGGGAACCAAGGGCAGCGCTGTGAATGAGTTTAAGTCCGAGTATTGTGCGTTGTTGGCCATGCGATGACGAGATCAATAGCTAATATGTGAGAGATGCACACGCCGGTGCTCGCTGATCATCACCTCGCCCAAAGTTCCGTGCTTCTGCATCACAACGTGCTGCATCAAACCACCGCACGCTTTCGCCATGGAGTTATCCATGTTGTACGAGCAAAGAACCTAGTACGATCACCACCACGAAACGAGAGTCTTGTCCAACTGAAAATGCCAACATACTTATATCAAAATGCGTGTTGGCTAAATAAGATTGCTTGTAGCTTTGGTCCTTCCCCTCCTCCCGCGTCGTCAACATGGCACCATGGGACTCGACCCGCCGCCCTTCATCGTGGATGATCTATAAGCTTACAACCACAGGACAGACACGGTTATCTTGTAAGCTGGTGCAAATTCTGCGCCAGGAAGCATACTATGAAGGGGGAGGGGCACAATAAATACGCACGGATCAGTCTATGCTTCGTGACACACATCGCCCCCATGAACGATCGAAGTGGGGGGGGGGGGGGGGGGGG
>JAADWT010000815.1:0-14192 GCA_023336285.1 Pythium grandisporangium
CCCCCCCCCCCAGTTCGTAGCTACAGTACTGTAGTACCAGTCGTCACCACCAAGTAACTCAGGGACAGCCATGGAGGAGATGCAAGAAGGGACCAAGTCACAGGACTACACGGCTGACGTGCAGCGCATCATGCGCCGTATTGACTCGATCGGCGAGCGGGCACCGGGCGCGTATGGTGGCCTCTCGTGGTACTACATTCGACTGATCCTCATGACGGGCATTGGCTGGGCCATGGACGCCATGGAGACGCTCGTGTTCATCTACGTGGGTGGCTACATTGTGGCCGACATTCCGTACAGCGCCAACCAGGGCTCGTTCCTGGCCGGTGCCGCGTTTGTCGGCTCCTTCATCGGCTCGTTCCTGTTTGGCAGCCTGGCCGACAAGTATGGGCGTCGCCCCATGTTCATGGTCACGCTATTGATCTTCCTCGTGGGCTTGGGCCTCTGTGGCACGGCCTGGAACATCACGTCGCTCACGATCTTCCGCATCTTTGGTGGCATCGGTCTTGGAGGTGAATTGCCCGTGCTCTCGACGCTCGTGCAGGAATTGTCGCCCGCGCAGACGCGTGGGAAGATCATCGTGCTCCTGGAGGCGTTCTGGGCCATTGGCGGCATGCTGGCCGTGGCCATGGCCTTTGGCGTGGCCCCCCATACTGGCTGGCGCGAAATGTTTTACCTGTGCTGCATCCCCGTCGTGTACTCGGCCGTGGTGCGCTGGTGTGTACCGGAATCGCCCAAGTGGTTGGCCAGCGTGGGTCGCTGGGAAGAAGCCATTGCCGTGGTGGAATCCATTGAGCGCGCGCACGGCCTGGAGCCCTGCGATGAGAAGAAGGACGTGGACAGTGAGGCGCCCGCACCAACGTCCACGTTCCAGCTGCCCGAGTCCCACATGGGCCGCATCCTGCTGCTCTTTCGCCAACCGTTTGTGACGCGCACGACCGTGCTCTGGACGCTCTGGTTTGGCATTTCCATGTCGTACTATGCGATTTTTATTTTTTTGCCCAGCCTGATTGCCAAGACGGGCTACGACATTAATGGCTCGTGGGAACGGATTCTATTGATCACGGCGTTCCAGCTGCCAGGGTACTTTAGCGCGGCCTACCTTGTGGAGAAGCTGGGCCGACGACTCACTCTAGTGGGCTACCTGGGTGCATCATTTGCGTGTGCCATCGCGCTGGCGTACGTGGAACCCACGGCGTTCAACGTGATGTTCATGGCCTCTGCGCTGTCGTTCTTCCTGTTGGGCGCCTGGGGCTGCGTCTACGCGTATACGCCGGAGAACTACCCAACGGCGATTCGCGGCATTGGCGCGGCCTACCCCAGTGGGTTTAGTCGCATTGGCGCCTTTAGCGGGCCCTACCTCTGCAACGACATGCTGGAGTGGGGCATGTCGCTCAAGTC
Source organism: Pythium grandisporangium (assembly GCA_023336285.1). Classification (NCBI taxonomy): domain Eukaryota; phylum Oomycota; class Peronosporomycetes; order Pythiales; family Pythiaceae; genus Pythium; species Pythium grandisporangium. Next base: position 1,402 of record JAADWT010000815.1, read on the forward strand.
CATCATGTGGGTCTTTGGCGGTATCCTCATCTTCATCTCGATCATCGTTCTGCTCTTTGGGTATGAGCCGATTGGCAAGAATGTGGAGACATACGAGGACGAGGATAAGGCCGACAACTCGCCGCACTTCAAGGCGGCCTCTACACCGCTATAGGCGCCATACAGGCGCAACATCCATACTCTAGGCAGCATTCCACCGCCCACGGGGTCCATTTAGTGCATAAGTTCTCAAGGTGATTGACAGATTTGATTGATACTATTATACATGTAGCACTGTATGGCGTTTTAGATTTGGATATGCTTGCGCTGTTCATTTTGCCTCGATAGTCGCGCCCCTGGTCGTCACGAAGGTTGGTCGGCCCATGCAATGAAGCGGGGTAACGCATACAAGTGGTGGCGGCGGTGCCACTGCTACCGGCGCTACGTCATTGCGGCGGCGCTCGAACGCGCCGTGCCTCATGGCTACATGCAATGGTGGTCATCGCCTGGCATACTCAATCCTTGTATGAAGGTAACGCATGCAGGTGGTGACCGTACTGTGACGAGCAATAATTAACACCGCAAAAGTGTACACAGGGGATAGAGAAAGAGGAAATCGTATACCGCGAATAAAAAAAAAGTAAAATGTTTAATCATGTCGTTGAAATATATGGATTTTTTTGGACCGAGCATCGGCTTGGTGGCATGGAGTTTGGTTGTCAGCTCGCTACTGTTTTGGCATGGCGCACACATCACCACGTTGTGTATGGAGCTCGGCGCACTCATGTGGCGCATGGCTCAATGAGGAGGGGCCTACTACTGTATATACTAAAGCTAGCATGAATTCGAAATGCGCACACCAGACGAACCGGGCCAAGTCTTCGCGCTGGTCCCTCGCGATTTCACCAAGAGTGTACAGTACGAGACTGGCGTCAGTGTGGGAAAACGTGGCCATGTCATTGGCAAAACAACCCTCTTGTGAATATTCCGATACAAAATCGGGGCGTGTTATGATTTTACTCTTGGTGATACAAGCGAAAAAATCCACTTGAATTACACACATACACACACCAGAAGCTCGCTCTCAGCCTGATAGCTGCCCTGCTTTCGGATCTCACGGAAGCTGGAATCCCATGACCGTACAGGTACGTGTGTATGTATGCCCATGATTCAGGTGCATACATACATACGGGTGCACTGGTCGCATGCGAGGAAAGTCATTCACGAGGAATCAGACCTCCGTTGATGTGCGCCGGCGATTTTATTTGCCCGGTGCAAGTGCTCGCATAAAGCGGTTAGGGCAGCACAAAACATGCAGAATATTTCAGCGCCCATGGCTCAACTGCAGCAACACCTGCAATACAGAAAGCTGCTTTTAGGCAGCTTAAAGTCGGCGCCATGTTTTCTCCATCCGGACTCGCTACGGACTAGAGACCTGAGCTGGGCGCGGATGGAGTCGTGAATTAGCACTGTGAGTAGGTGCTGGTTTCCCTGGTGCTGGGCGTCGCTAGACGGTATTTGAATGAGTTTTTACCACAGGTGGTGGCCACTTTTCGGATTTTGCGGATTTTATCCAGGATGGATACACCTAACGAAATTAAAAGGAGACAGGGCGACGCGTGTATTTTACCCCCCTCGACAAAAAATCAGGAATATTCCAGCTCGGGGTTAGGTGATCGTCGTCCGTTCTCTCCCATCACGACAAGAAAGCGAGGGACAAGAAAAAAGCCAATGCAACACGTGCAACAACCACCACCTGCAACACCATCGCTCCCTTCCCCCCAGTCACCCCCTCCGCCAATGATGGCACGAGAATCCCGTCCCTTGATTCTCAACGTCCAATCGCTGATGACACAGGGCCTGGTCCGTGTGTCAGCGCAGAGGAGGCGGAGCAGAGAGAGCAAGAGGAAGGGGGGAGGGAGGGGGGGGGAACGATGTGCCCGCCGCCCCCGGGATGCCGAGGGAATGGCTGTTGTAGTCCCCTCATTTTCCGATTCCCACTCCGTCGGACAAGCAGCCCTCCCTTCCTCCTCCTCCTCTTCCCCCCCTGTGAAGATGGCGGACTCGACGGCGATCGTTCCACCGCCGGCACTGGTCAAGTCGATGGACTTCACGGCCGACGTGCAGCGCATCACGCGGCGCATCGACTCGATTGGTGACCGCCACCCGGGCGTCGCGGGCGGCCTCTCGTGGTACTACATCCGCCTGATCCTGATGACGGGCATTGGCTGGGCCATGGACTCGATGGAGACGTTCATCTTTATCTACGTGGGCGGCTACATTCAGGAAGACATTGCGTACAGTGACAAGCAAGGCTCGTTCCTGGCGGGGGCGGCCTTTGTTGGCTCGTTCTTTGGCTCGTTCCTGTTTGGCAGTCTCGCGGACAAGTATGGGCGTCGCCCCATGTTTATGGTGACGCTGTTGGTCTTCATCCTCGGGCTCACGCTCTGTGGCACTGCGTGGAACATTACGTCGCTCACGATCTTCCGCATCTTTGGTGGGATTGGCCTGGGCGGAGAATTGCCTGTGCTCTCGACGCTCGTGCAGGAATTGTCGCCCAAGAAGACGCGTGGCCGTATCATTGTGCTTCTGGAGGCGTTCTGGGCTGTTGGCTGTATGCTGGCCGTGGCATTGGCCTACGGCGTGGCGCCCCACACGGGGTGGCGTGAGCTCTTTTACCTATGCACGATCCCGGCCGTGTACTCGGCCGTGGTGCGGTTGACTGTGCCCGAGTCACCGAAATGGCTGGCCAGTGTGGGCCGCATGGACGAAGCTATTGCGGTCGTGGAGAAGATTGAGCGAGCTCACGGCCTGGAGCCGTATGACGAGAAGAAGGAGGTGGAGAGCGAGGTGGAGCCGACGTCCACGTTCAAGCTGCCCGACTCACACATTGGTCGTATCCAGTTGCTCTTTGGCAAGCAGTTTTTGGTGCGCACGCTGGCGCTCTGGACGCTCTGGTTTGGCATCTCTATGTCGTACTATGCCATCTTCATTTTCCTGCCCGCCCTGATTGCCGAGACTGGGTACGACATCAATGGCTCTTGGGAACGGATCCTATTGATCACGGCGTTCCAGCTGCCTGGGTACTTTAGCGCGGCCTACCTGCTGGAGAAGCTGGGCCGTCGCATCACATTGATCGGGTACCTCATGGTTACGTTTGCGTTCGCGATTGCGCTAGCATATGTGGAACCGACGGCGTTTAACGTGACGTTCACGGCCTCGGGGCTGGCGTTCTTCATGCTTGGTGCCTGGGGCTGTGTGTACGCGTACACACCGGAGAACTACCCCACGGCGATTCGCGGCATTGGCGCGGCCTACCCCAGTGGGTTTAGTCGCATTGGCGCGTTTAGCGGACCGTACCTCTGCAGTGATATGCTCAGCTGGGGCGTGTCTCTGGAGGCCATCCTGTGGATCTTTGGCGGCATCCTCGTGCTTATCTCGGCGGTGATTTGGGTCTTTGGCTTTGAGCCCAAGGGCAAGGATGTCGAATCGTATGGCGAGGACGAGGATGAGAAGGCGCTGAAGTCGGCGCAGAGTGGCCACTTCAAGGAGGTGACGACGCCCATCTAATAGCGGGCGGCAGCGCGGCTCGTCACGTACAGGAGGGACGTCTCTACCTGTGCTACTACTAGCTTAGATTCAACAAGTTTCATCATAAATAAAAATGTATTGATACATATGCCTAATAGTGAGTGGGTTGTGTACATGGGTACGCAGGATACGTAAAGAAGACGTTTCCACCATAAGCAGATTGGCGAGATCCGACCTGATCCTTTTGTGGACTTGTGCGCCTTATCTCAGTATACCTCGTATACATTTCCGGATGAGCCGGGGATGTCAGCAGCGGTACGCTTGTCATCAAGGTGGTCCACATGATGTTTGAGAGTAAATTCAATAACACGGTAACACTTGAATGAAATTCACAAAAGTTGCTGTAATGAGTTGAAGTGTACCAGTGGGGTGGTACAATATGCAATCTTGTTGGCAATTGGATAAAATCCCCTCGTTATGCTGACTCGAAACCTCTTCAGCTTGTGGAACCAATCTCCCGTTCATTGCCCAGCTGGTGATGCAGAACCCTTGACTCCTATGTTAGGGGTAGGTGTTAACGAACCACATGCCAGCTCAGGATTTCTACCACGCGTTGGTGGTTTGAACACCGAAGCTGGTGAGTATTCAGACCTGCTGTTCATGTTGTTGGAGGTCCGCGTGTTGCGGGATAGGTGGAAACGTGTGGAGCTAATTTTACGCGTTGTGGTATCGTCGTGGCGCGCCCCCCAGTACACTCTGTGTATTGCGGCGTCTCTTGAGTCACACACGGTCGCCAAGTATACACAGTGTGTATTGTGTGCGGGCATCAGATCCTGCCCCACAGCCAGGGCAGCACGGGCGTCAGAGCGGCACGACAACAACCTGCATCTTGTAGACCAGATCCTGGCAGCTCTCCCCCTCCCCCCTTCCTCCTCCCCTCCCCGCCCCTCCCCCGAAGACCTCTGTCGCCCAAGCGAGGAAAAGAAACCTTGGCGGTCAGTCGATCAGTCGATCAGTCGATCAGTCTCCCCCCGCTTGTGCTCTGCCCCCCACACAAAAGCCACCGCTTCCAGGCGGAAACGCACCAGGAAGAGCAAGCAGAAGCTATCGAAGCGATCGACGCGAACGCATCGGCGACCGCTAGCTTCATCTCGCCTCTCTCTCGACGCTAGGTGGAGATCATGGCGCAACCCATGGGCCAGCAGGGTCAAGGCTACGGCCCCGGTCCGGGCCAGGGTCAAGGATACGGCCAAGGCTACGATCAGGGCCAAGGCTACGGTCAGGGCCAAGGCCAGGGCCAGGAGCGGCGTCGCGCCGGCTCCAACTACTTCCAGCTCGATGCCGACCGCAAGCGCCAGGACCCGCATGGGAACCAAGGGTACGCCGACCAGGGGACGTTCTCCGACCGCCTCTCCATGATGGACGTGGTGCCCCCCGCGCCCGGCGGCTACAACCAGCCAGGCCAGGGGTACGACCAGGGCCAGGGCCACATGCAGGGCCAGGGCCAGGGCGGCCCTCCCCCCGCGCCCGCCAAGCTGGGCGGCGGCATGCAGGGCGACTTTGACGATGAAGTCTCGATCGATTTTTGCTGCGAGGTGCTATTCAACAAGTACGGCTTCCAGTCCGGCTCCGTGGATAACCAGCGCGAGCACGTGCTCCTCCTGCTCGCCAACGGCAAGGCACGCGCCAAGAGCGGCGCTTCCCCCGGTTCCCACGTGCAGGAGCTGCACCAGAAGCTGTCGTCCAACTACATGGAGTGGTGCACCTTCCTGGGCGTCAAGCCGCAGTCGTACGTGGGCCAGGTGCAGGGGGATTTGAAGAACCCATTGCACATGGAGATCATGCTGTACCTGCTGATCTGGGGCGAGGCCGCCAACGTGCGCCACATGCCCGAGTGCATTTGCTACCTGTACCATCAGCTATTGGCCACGCTCAACCGTGATTTCCTTGGGCAGGAGAAACAGGCCGAAGGCTGGTTCCTGCGCCAGGTCATTCGCCCCATCTGGAAGGAATGCAGCAACATGCAGCGCAAGAATAGTCTGGGCAAGCACCTGGAGCATACGGAGGTGCGCAACTACGATGACATTAACGAGTACTTTTGGAAGAAGCACTGCCTCAACATTGACCCGAGCCAGATTGGGGCCGAGCTGACCAAGAACCACGGCAAGACCTACTACGAGCACCGCAGTATCTTCACGCTCGTACTCAATTACTACCGCATCTTTCAGTTCAATGGCATGTTCCTTGTCGTGCTCACGGTGCTGAGCTTTGCCTCGGCCATCTCTCCCAGCGGCGGCCACCAGTGGTTTCAGCAGTTTGAAACGCTGGGCGAGGTCGTGCCGCCCTTCACCAAGACCGATCTCAAGCTCGCGCTCATCTCGCTCGTGTTCTCGCACGCCGTCATGGCGCTCTTCAAGTGCTGCCTCGAGGCCGCGCACGGCTGGCACCTGCTCACGGCCAAGGAGGACACGGCCTCGTCCTCGCGCTCGCTTTCCTACGGTGGCGCGCTCACGGTGCGGCTCGTGTGGAACACTATCTTCGCGTGCATCTTTGGGCTCATGATGTACGTGCCCCTCAACTCGGAGCGCGACCCTGTGACATTTGAGCTCGAGAAGACGCCGCTCATGGACAATGCCGCGATGATGGCCGTCGCGTTCGCGGCGCCCGGTGTGCTCGTGCTGGTCACGCAGGCGTTCGCACCGCAGCTCATTGCCTCGGGCTTTGCCGCTACGTTTATCCGCGAGGGTGAGTCGTGCTACGTGGGGCGTCACATGGCGCCGCCGGTGCGCTTCCAGATCCGGTACATCATCTTCTGGTTCTTTTTGCTGGCGTTCAAAGCATTCGTGTCGTATTTCATTCTCGTGCGCCCGCTCATGCTGCCGTCGTTGGCCATCTACTCCATGACGGGGCTGCAGTATGGTAGCAACGTTGTGTCGTTCCACAATATTGGTATGATCCTCGCGCTGTGGTTGCCCGTGGTGTTTATCTTCAACTACGACACGCAGATTTACTTCACCATGTTCCAGGCCTCGCTCGGGTTCATCCAGGGCGTGTTCATGAAGACGGGTGAGATCCACGGCATTCGCGAGATCACCAAGGCGTTCCGCGTGGCGCCACAGCTCTTTGACCAGAAGATTGTGACGTCGCTGGCGCGCTCGAACGATGCCGCGCAGGATTCCTCGGCATCTTCGTACGAGTCGCAGATGATGCTCCGCTTTGTCGTGGTCTGGAATGAGATTGTCAACTCGTTCCGCGAGGGCGACCTCGTGGACGATAAGGAGGCCGCGATCCTGCAGTACGACATTCAAAGCTCAGGTGAAGTCTTTGAGCCTGTGTTCTTGTCGGCGGGCAAGCTCGTGGAGGCGCTGGAGCACACGGTCAATCTAGCCAAGAGCGGCAAGGGCGACTCACAGCTGCAGGTCTTTATGGTCAAGAAGGATTGTCTGTCGGCGGCGCGTAGCTTCTTCACGGCGTGCATGTACGTGATGGAAGCGCTTCTGGGCAGCGATGACGCCGAAGTGCTGGACGCGCTTCGTCAGATGGAGGAAATCGCGATGAGCGGTAACTTTATGAAGACGTTTGACGCGCGCGGGCTGACCCAGCTTCGCACGTCCGCCATGGAATTCCTGGAGGCCGTGATGGATCTTCCCGACCCGGACACGCAATCGTCGCACATGACTTCGTCGCGTGTTCACACGATGGGCGTTGTTCGCAACTTTGTGACCAAGATGGAGGCCCTGCTGACCGCGACTCGTGTGTTTGCGCAGCGCTCCGACCTGGCGTCCAAGTTCAACAACACCAAGTTCTGTTCCAGCGCCAACGGCTACGTGTATGCAACGCGTGGTCTGGTGAACCTGTTCCACAATGACACCGCCATGGGCGCTGCTACGCGTGCGTACCTGCTCATGTCGCTTGTGAAGGCGGACGCCATGCCCCGTGTGCCCGAGGCGCAACGTCGTCTCGGATTTTTCTTGAAGTCACTCGTCATGGAGATTCCTCAGTTGGGTGCGATCAAGGAGATGCGCTCGTTCTCAGTCGTGACTCCGTTCTACAGTGAAAGTGTGCTGTTCTCGCTCGATGAGCTGAACGCACCTCTCGCGAACCACCCAATTTTCAAGAAGGTGGAAGAAGACGGGAAGAACATTACTATTCTGAAGTATCTGGTTACGATTCACCCGGAGGAATGGGAAAACTTTTTGGAGCGTGTGGATGTGTCGACACCGGAGGAAGCCCAAGCCAACTACCCCATGGAGATTCGATTGTGGGCGTCGTACCGTGGTCAAACGTTAGCACGAACGGTTCAGGGCATGATGCTGTACGAGGATGCCATTAAAATTTTGCATTGGCTTGAAATCGGCTCTAGTCCTAACCGGACTGCTGAGCAGAAGCAGGCACAGCTGGAAGATATGGTCCGTCTCAAGTTTTCCTACATTTGCGCTTGTCAAGTGTATGGTAAACATCGCGCCGAGGGAAAGGCCCAAGCCACTGATATTGACTATCTGCTTCAGACGTACCCCAACTTGCGCGTCGCTTATGTTGACACTATTAAGGGTGACCAGGGCAATGTATTCAATTCGGTGCTCATCAAGAGTGAGAATGGCGAGGTTGCTGAAGTCTACCGCTATGAGTTACCGGGTGATCCAGTTTTGGGTGAAGGTAAGCCCGAGAACCAAAACAATGCTCTTCAATTCACGCGCGGTGAGTTTGTGCAAACAATTGATATGAACCAGCAACATTACTTTGAAGAATGCTTGAAGATGCCCCAGCTCCTTGTTACTGCCCATCAACATCCGTCAAAGAAACCTGTCTCGATTATTGGAATGCGTGAACATATTTTCACGGGTAACGCTTCGTCTCTGTCGAAATTCAAGTCGTCCCAGGAGTTGGTGTTCGTGACATTGTCGCAGCGGGTGCTGGCCGACCCTCTTTGGGTACGAATGCACTACGGTCATCCTGATATCTTCGACAAGATTATTGCGATGACTCGTGGTGGTGTGTCCAAGTCTAGTAAGGGTATCAACTTGTCCGAGGATGTGTTTGCTGGTTTCAACTCGACGCTGCGTGGTGGCGTGATTACCCACGTTGAGTTTATGCAGTGTGGTAAGGGTCGTGATGTGGCGCTATCGCAGATTTCTATGTTTGAAGGAAAGCTGGCCAACGGTGCTGGTGAAACTACTATGGCTCGTGAGGCTCATCGAATGGGTCAATTCATGGATTTCTTCCGTTTGAACTCGATGTACTATTCGCACACGGGCTTTTACTTTGCTACGTGGATGGTGATCGTGACAACGTTTGTGTACATGTATTGCAAGGTGTATATGGCGTTGGCTGGTGCTCAAGCGGAGATGGTGTTGAGCATGAACCAGACTGCGATTATCAACGACAACGTGAAACATGGATTCGATGAGCGCGTGTTTACGGATCTCAAGGCCGTGCTGAACACGCAGTTCTACATCCAGGCTGGTATGTTCCTCATGCTCCCGCTCATGGCCGTGTACTTCGGTGAAGGCGGGTTTATCCGTGGTATGGGCCGTTTCATGGAAATGCTTGTCACGGCTGGTCCCGCATTCTTTGTGTTCCAAGTCGGAACAACCATGCACTACTTTGATAATAACGTTCTGCACGGCGGAGCCAAGTACCAGGCTACTGGTCGTGGTTTCAAGATTACACGAGAAACGTTTGTACTCCTGTACAAGGCATACTGTAGTTCCCACTACCGTAAGGCTTTCGAACTCGTTGGATTGTGTATCGTGTATGGTCTGTTCGGTAACTTCGCGATTGGATCCAAGGACGCGCCCAGCGGAGATGATGATTTCGGCCATCAATTCCAAGCAACGGCGCAGGGTTACGGAGTCCAAACTTTCTCGGTTTGGTTCATCGCATTGTTGTGGTTGATTGCACCTTTCATTTTCAACACGGACGGTCTTGATTTTGCCAAGACTAAAGTGGATATCGCGCAGTGGGCTGTGTGGATGTTTGCGAGTGAAGATTACAAAGATGACGACCCGACCAACACTGGTGGTTGGGTTGCGTGGTGGAAGAGTGACTTGGAGCAGTTTCATAGTTCCAATATGATTTCTCGGTTCACTGTGATTCTTCGTGAAAGCCGTCACTTCTTGCTGATGTTTTACGTCACAACGGTGGTGACCAATGAGACCAAGTTTGCGGTATATGCGTTGGCAGCTGCTGGTGGCACTTTGGTTGTGCTTGGTTTCGTACATGGATTTGGTATGGGTTTACGTTCCGTTCGCCCTGCACTCCGTGCTATGATCTATGCTTTCTGTGTTCTCGCAGTGGTGACAGCCTATTTCATCGTGATGTGGAAGATGTTCGACAAGACGTTCACGTATTCCATCTCCCTGTTCATCGGTTATGGTGCTAGTCTTTACGGCCTCAATGAAATGGCGCGCATGTGGAGTTTCCCTAGCTCCTCCATCGCGGGCAACATTGTTTTCCAGCAGCTTGCATTCCTGTTCGACTTTGTGTTTTGTATGGCTCTGCTCGTGCCATTGGTTGTGATGTCGTGCATCCCGTTCTTGAACGTGATTCAGACGCGAATGATGTACAACGAAGGGTTCTCCAAGGTCATGTCAGCGTCGTCGCAGTACGCGCTTTCGTTGGCGACGTACGTGGGTCTGCTCGGTGGCGCTGGTTGCGGCTGGCTTTTCAGTGTGCTCTCCACGCTGGAGCAGTCGGCGAGTTTTGGTAGTTTTGTGTCGTACTATGAAGCCGAGGTTCACATCAACGTGGGTGACGGCACGACGACCTATATGTTTTATGGGTCGTGCACGTTCGGCGCGTTGCTGTCAGGATTCCTTTGCTACTTCATTGGTCGTCGCATGTCTATTGTGACGGGTGGTATGCTCACAATGCTGGGTATGGTCGCGGTCTGTGCAAAGGATTCGTTGATTTCGTCCACGCTGATTCCTGGCATTTGTCTTCTCGGCGCCTCTGTTGGCGTCTTGTTGCCGTCGTTGGCGATCTACATTTATGAGATCTCAACCAAGGATTTACGCGGAAAGACGATCTTGATGCTGGGTTGCGGGTTCATCGCGGGTGCATTGATGAACTCTGTGTTTACGTCGGTAAAGCAGCTTGGTTGGATCTGGCAGACGTTTGGTGCATCCGTGATCATCGCGTTTGTGATCCCCGTGGTCAACATCTTCCCGGAGAGTCCGTACTGGGTTTTGGAGCGCAAGGGATGGGAGGCCTGCGAAGCGCTTTTGGTCATTCTTCGTCGCAAGCCCGATGTGTCGGAAGAGCTGAAGTCCATCCGTGAAGAGGAAACACCCGAGGACAACTCGGGTGCATCGTCATTCAAGTTTATGATGGGTTTCTTCTTAATGTTTGTGTCCTCCTTGTCCACGGGAGTGCTTTACTCGTTCATGGCGTCCAAGGCGGATCAACACTCGAGTGACGACTTGGTGAACAGCATGGCACTCCAGCTGACTGGGTCGGCCCTCTCTTTCTTCTTCATTGACAAGCTTGACCACAAGTCCATCCTCTTTGGCACACTCATCCCTGTTGCGTTGTGCGCCGGTACGTTGGGTGTCAATGAGAGCTCCAAGTTTTTGGACAACACGGGCAACGGGACCTTGTACTTCAGCTTGATCTCGATCCTCATGTACTTCTTCCTCGGTCTTGGTACCACTGCCGCGCTTTGGACAGCGAGCATTGGCATGTTCAACACCAAGGGCCGCGCCGTGTCGACCACGTTCCTGTTCATGCTCTTCTTCATGGTGCCCATGGCTCATGTGTATGTGCGCACGTCACGCACGATGGCCGAAAACGAGTACATGTTCCTGTATGCGCTGGCGGGTGTCAGCGTCGTCACGCTCGTTATGCTCGTGGGTGCTGGCACCAAGAAGAACGGGGTCATTTGCACGCGCCAGGAGGCCAAGACCGAGAGTGAAAATGCGCGTCGCGACCGTGCTGATCGCCGATCCATGCGTACTCCAGGCACGGCTCGTGGTCGCAACATGAGCCGTGCGCGTGCCAAGTCCTCGGCAGCCAACACTCCGGCCTCTGGTGGCCAGGGCGGCCAAGGCGGCAACTACAACTTGTACCAGTCTCCCGCTGGTGACCGTGCGTCTCGACGCATTGTCGCCTAAGTTTGTCTGCGACCCGCGGACAGCCTAGCCTGGCCCGCCTCCTCGCGGTGCTGTTTCTTCATCGCTTTGTCTTTTTATTTTCAGATTTTGTTCATTTCTGCTCGCAAGAAAGGAAGGTTGGTGACGCGGTCGGCGGTGTAGCGGCCTGACTCCTACGATAGAGAGCTGTGTAGCAGAGGAGGTGGGTGGTGGTGGTATGATGTGTAGTATCTGTGTGATAAACTCAAACTTTGTTTTACTTTTTTGCAACTCATCGCGTGTTGAGTCTTCGTCTCTCTTTTTGGTTAATTCCTCAGCGGGATCGCAAGACGGCTCTTGATTATTGTTATTGTTTACGCGTATGACAAACAATATCAATAATCCAGAGCAGTTTCTTTGTTGGATGTTGATGGGCGGTACTACAGGAAGAAGCTGGGGCATCGACGTCATGCATTCTTTCCGAAGTATTTTGGACCAGGATACTAGATCAGGGTCCCGAGTGTCAGTGATACTCATCGAGTGACACTGTGTCACACGCCCAGGCCTGAGTTGAAGACATCTCGTCGTCCACTCTGGTCGTGCGTTATCCATAGCAGCGCATACAAATCTTCGCCATAAACGTAATCAAGATGGAAGGCCCAGTGTTTGAGGGCGCTAATGTATCAGAAATTTAAAACCAAAAAGGTGCTAGGCCAACACAGCACAACACCCAAGGCAACGCCAATGAACAAAACACCAATAAAAAAGGGTTTTCCACATTCTTCGATAAGCCCACCCACCATACAGACACAACCACACTTACAAGACGCATTGGAGATGACCAAGTTTTGCCCCGAATGTGGCTCCCACGCCAACGGCAGCAAGTTCTGCGCGGAATGCGGCAAACGCATTGACACTGACGCTGACCCACCGACTGTCAGGGGTGCCGAACCGCCCATGTCCATTCCGACTGCGGCCTTCTTCCAATCAGTTGCCGCCAATGACTTTGGCGCCATCACCAACAGTTTCGGCGCCAACGCCAACGGAGCAGCAGCGTGGAATCAGATGCAATCCGTGGTGCCCATGGCGACGCCCGTCGTCAAGCCAGCCTACCCCTCGGCCAAGGCTGTGGCCGTGGTAGCATCTGATCCCGTACCGGATGCAGCCACGGGGGCCGAGGCGCAGCAATGCTACGAGCAGTGCGTCACCACC
>JAADWT010000816.1:0-14162 GCA_023336285.1 Pythium grandisporangium
AGGTGGCTCAATTGTGGGAAAATTCCCAGGCGAGTGCATGGTTGGGTTGGGCTCCACGCCCGTTCCGGAGAAACTACAGCGGCACTTGCTTCGACGTCGGTCGTTTTATTTCGGTATTCGGACGCATACCTATTCGCAACTTGAGCACTGCAGCATGTAGTAGACGTTAATAATGCATGCGAGTATACTCAGTTGTAGATCTCATAAGGGGCGCCCACCCCAAACAATTCTGCTTCCAATAAAGGAGCGTCCCTTATGATATCTGACACGCGGTTTTATCAGTTTTGTAATAAGCTTGAAAAACACTGGTACCGAAGTATTTTGCTTCAAATAGAGGAGCGTCTCTTATGAGATCACATCCCTTATGCGATCTATAACTGATTTTTGGTTTTCACAGAAGATACATTAGGCGATTATACTTCCTGGGTGGGCTTGGAGGACCCACCCACCTATGTCTCCCCCTCATTGTTTAAACAGTGTGCGTTTGCCTCCTAACTGGCTGGCAATCGCCAGGGCGGTCCTTCCCTTCCACTCGGGGTGAGGATCGACCTGTGGTGCTGCCAGACAGTCGGTATTATTGATCGCGAAGGTGTCGCTCCCTCATTGGTGTGTTGCTCGGAGCCAGCATGTAATGCCGTGCGCAGGGCTTTGCGAAACTCGTTTGGTTTTCGTTCAGGGGTCGTTGGGTGTTCAGTGTCGTTGAGTAAGCGGTCTTGGAGATGTTTGGTGACGTCGTCGTTCGCTCTTGGCCCGATCCCTTGAGCCCTCGTGCCCATCGCCTTGTTAGCTAACCAGTCAGCCATTGTGTTACCCGCACGCAGCGAGTGTTTGATGATCCCGGCATCGATCCGCATCAAAATATTGTCGATATTGTCCACCCTCGCGCGCAGCGCCGGGTCTGTGGAGAGCAATTGTCGGGAAAGCATGTCTTTAACCAACTTGCTGTCACCTATCACGATAAGACGCTGGGGTGTACTGCGCGGTCGATCCCGAAACGCTACCAGGCCCATGTGCAGTGCCTCGATGAGATCTATAACTGAGTATTTGTTTGTATGTTGTACAACGACGTATTAACAATGATGGGTTGATGCGGATGGAGTAGCTATCTCTCACGACAACAACATTGTGCCCGACTATTCGCGATGCTCGCGGAGGAGATGACAGCTGAACGCCAAGGTGAACAGCTCCAACGCCAAGATGTTCCGTTGATAAACTGCACTGAAGCAGTGCATTCTGAGGATGTCACCTAATGTTTGAAGCTTTCGTCTGGAGAATAATCGGTTGTTCGTTGACTCGGCACCGATTGAGACGACGTGGGCTGTCTCAAGAGGGTCACTGGCGCTGAGTCCTTCAGAGTCAGTGGCAGTCATCCCAGATACGTCACGTTGGTGGTCAAATTTGCGATCGGGTACATGGGACCGCCGATTAGACCACAAGTATCGGACTGAATAGGCGGTAGAAGCTGCAAGAGCTTCTCCAACATTCATGTCGCGCCAAGCACGCAAGTAAGGAACGAGACAGCAGGTTCAGCTATTGTGCGATGTGACTCAATCATTATTGAGTCGCATCGCACATATTGAGTCAATATGCCCGTACTATTGCATCGATGCGCAACGCGTGTGGGATTTTCAACTTGTCCATATCCGGATAGTGGATTGGGATTGGTACATCGTCGTCAAACCCTTACTGGATTTTTTTGCTCTACCAAGTTTCGTCCACTCTCAGCCGCAGTTCCTCTAACCTTAGTACATCGACAACGTACACATACACGAACCGTCTCCCAATGAACTAGAATAAATGAGCTCGTAGGTGATTCCATTCCAGCTTGCCCCCAAAGAAAGAACGAAACTGGCACAAGAGTGATCGCCATTGGACTCGCCCGCCGATACACTTCACCTACCCAGAACTGGAAGCGAGCCGTATCATGCGACATCCGCTTGGACAGCATGTGATCCAAAACCAACCCCAATGCCTGGACTTTTCTGTACTATCCCGCAGTCTTCCCCAACGCCCACACCAGCGCCACCAACACCAACACCAACACCAACACCAACACCAACACCAACGCTGACACCAACGCCGACACCTCGTTTGCTTGGTGCGCGAGCAGATCATTCCGATTTTGTTGGCGGTCTACGCAACACAGGCGATGATAGATATGGTGCGTCGGAGCAGCACGAGCGCCGATGGCACCCCACAGCAGCACGCGCTTCGCCTGGAAGTGCTTACCGATAGGCACGCGCTGCTGCACACACATATAGTGCCTGCAGGAAAGAGTCCTAGTGCGTTACCACGGTCACGAACGCATCACTACATGAAGCTGTTCATGGTCGTGGTCCTGGTATGTGGCGCCGGTGCGATGCTCTACCTGGGACTCACTGTGACGGATGAGCGGTCGACCACGGCCGGTGCCGCCGCGCAGCGCAACTTCATCGTCGCCAGACGCATCCAATCGGCTTCGGCTGGTGCAGCGGTACGCGAGCGAATGAATGCACGCAACACCGCGGTCGCGGAGGCAGACTCGACCGTGGTCATTGCCGACCAGCCGGAGCCGGTTGTGAATACGTCGACTCTTGTCACGGACGGCTTCGTGACGCGTGGGGTGGCGTTTGATGGCTCCGTTTCGCGTGAACAGGGCATCATTATCTCACTCCATGAACCGGTCGTGAACATGGGCTTGTCGCTGATCCGTGAACTGCGCTGTCTGGGGAACCAAGAACTCATCCAGGTGTATCACTGCCTGCCCGCCGAGCTATCGCTTGCCTCGCAGTCCATGCTTGTGACCCACGACAACCGACTCGAGATCGTGGACGTGTGCTCCGATATGATTGCCAATGGCACCCTGACGAAATGGAAATCTCGCAAATTCAAGAATTGGTGGATCAAGCCTCTCGCGGTGCACCACACCAATCTCAAGGAGGTTATCCTGCTTGATGCCGATGTGCTGCTCATGAAGGACCCGTCAGCCGTGCGAGAAAGCGCAGGGTATGTGCAGAACGGTACCATGTTCTTCTACGACCGCGTGATTGGATGCAACTTGTTCCTCAACTTTGAAATGAAGAAGAAACCGACCAAGCCGTCCTACCTGAAGAATGTATTGGATACCTTTGATTACGAAAAGTTTGGGATTGAACCATCTTCGCCCTCGCAGCACGTGCTGGATTCGTTCGTATACAACCGCAAGACGTGTCACGAAATGGACTCGTCCATGGTGTTGATTGATAAATCTAGGGCAGGCCACGCGATGGACGTGCTCTTTTGGCTCATCACAAAGGAACGGCTGCGCTTTGCGTTTTCGTATGGTGACAAGGAGTCGTTTTGGCTGGCGTTTGAGTTGGCTCGGCAGCCGTATGCATTCTCGCCTTGGGGTGTCAGCGTGGTATCTTCCTCTGCAAGCGAGGACATGAGTAAACATCCCGATACATTGTGCGGTAGCATCGCGCACTTCATGCCAGTGGAAGATGAAGAGCCCGAGATGTTGTACGTGAATGGGCGAGCTCTTCTCGAGCCCTTTCCACAGGGCTTGACCAAGGACAATCCCAACACCAACAACATGTACAACATCAATCCGACCCATGTGACGCCCCGACAGGTCCGAACCGTGATGAAGACCTCAAAGTATGTCCCGGGGGAGAAGGGGTATAACGCGGAATGCCTGGTTGGTATGGGCTCGACCCCCGTGCCAGCAAGCTTCGCTAGCAATTTGCTGCGGCGTCGTATCTACTATCTGGCGATCACGATGAACGTGACAGCGGCATGGACAGAGTGTAGCACACTTGCGTAGAGCAGGATGGAATTATCCCGAGAGATATGTTAGGCCAGAAGAACTGTACAATAGGACCCGACGAACAAGGCCATCAGCGGATTGCACTGTCAATATTTACCACCGATACAACACGAGATTGTGTGCATATGTATTCTGAAATGTGTTGTGCGAGTGGCAACCATGCAATGAACACCTTCTCCTGCAAGAACACCTACTGAGCACGGTCTTGAGGTGGCCAATGGCCACCTCCCTATAGTGCGCGCTGTGTGGTAGCTCTGGATGGGTTTGCATTTGCCTGCTGGAGAATTTCGTGGGTGGTGGATAGTCGAGCCGTCTGGTGACGTACTTCTGATTTTACGCGGAGGACGAGGAAGGTGGCTTTCGATGGGACGGGAGAAACGCCTAAACCCAACTGTAAAATATGTCTTTATGAAATATATTGTAAAACAAATCCCTGTATTGTAGTATTCTGAATACAATTGGTAATGTGAGATAGTAGAGGGGTATACAGTGTATTCGATTCCAGAATTTTCATGTTTGCGTTGCTTACCATCTCCAAACACCAAGCCATTTTCTCAAATCCTGGACGATGGGTACGCAAATCTATCTTAAAACAGTAAGCCAGTTCACTTTTCGGAAATTGATTGGCTTGTGCCCACGGATATAAGCCATTCATAAATTTTGTCCAACCACCCACCCAGATTGCGAGGATTACACCTTGGCTTCTGTATACGTACGTCCGGCACAGATGTAGAGGTCCATTTTTGAGGAAATGTGTGGCCCCCCGCCTGAGCTACAGTTACTTGAGCGATTAACGGCTTTCCACCAACCAGGAGGGTTTAGCAAGGGGGCTACCGTACGACATTACGACACAAGCGCATTTTCGCGGTCTTCTTGCAGCGTTCTTCACTGGGCAGACTCGAGCACCAAGCGTGAGCGTTGAGCTGGAGAACCTATGGCTGACTTTGCACCGCACATGGCCGTCGAGCGGGGTCGCTCGGGGCTCCCCGTTCGGGTCGCGCGCGCGTTTCCCGAGGGCGTGGGTTCCAAGAACCACCGCTTCCTCAAGGCGCTGCTCATCATGGTGTTTGTGTGCGCGGCCACGGCGATGATTGGCATGGGCTTTGCCGTCATGAACGCGAAGGCACCGATCCTTGACGCCACCACGCAGAATGGGGCGTCGGGGCGACGCGTGGAATCCGGATTGGCGCAGCAGACCCCGGCGCCGGTCACCGCGCAAGGATCGATCAATCACGGCGTCGTCGCGGCGGAGCACACTCAACCAATGGCAACACCAACGGAGGAACCTGTCAGCGGAGCTCAAGCTCAAGCTCAAGCCGAAGGAGAAGCAGAAGCAGAGGCAGAAGCAGTAGCCGTCGCGGCACTGGAAGCGGACGCGAATGCTGTTGCTAATGACGCTGACGCTGACGCTGAAGCTACAGCCGACACTGTAGCCGACGTCGAAGCCATCTTCCAGGTCGAATTGGAAGCGAATGACATGGTACCCCCTTCGGAGGAAGGCGAATCCGATTGGGCGGATCCGAAACCGGGCAAGATGGTGCTGGATGGCTTTGTCCGGCGATGGTCCGAGTTTGATGACTCCGTGTCGCGCGACAAGGGCATCATCATCTCACTCAATGACAAGGTGATGAGCATGGGGCTGTCGCTCATCCGCGACCTTCGTTGCCGGGGCAATGGTGAGCTCATTCAGGTGTACCATTGTCTGCCCGATGAGCTCACGGTGGTCTCTCAGTTCATGCTCTTGAGCCACGACAACCGCCTGGAAATCATCGACGTGTGCTCGGATTTCCTCGAGAGGGGCGACATGGACCGGGAGCTCGCCAACAAATTCAAAAATTGGTGGGTCAAGCCGCTCGCGCTGTATCACACCGACCTGCAGCAGCCACTTCTCATGGATGCTGACGTGCTCCTGATGCGTGACCCAGCGGTTATCCGCGACGCCAAGGGGTACGTGCAGAACGGTACCATGTTCTTCTACGACCGCGTGATCCGCGACAACATCCTGCTGAATTTCCAGGCCGGTGAACCGGGCAAGAAGTCGTACCTGAAAACGTTGCTGGCCACGTTCGAGTACGAGAAGTTTGGCATTGAGCAGACGTCGCCGTCGGAGCACCTCATGCGTTCGTTTGTGTACAACCGACGAACGTGCCACGAGATGGATTCGTCCATGGTCGCGGTAGATAAGAGGCGGACGGGGAAGGCGATGGATGTGCTCTGGTGGCTCATCACGAAAGAGCGCATCCGCTTTGACTTTTCCTATGGCGACAAGGAATCGTTTTGGTTGGCCTTTGAGCTGGCACGACAACCGTACGCGTTTTCACCCTGGGGGGTCAGCGTCGTGTCTTCGTCGGCGAATGAAGACATGCGCCATCACCCGGATACGCTCTGTGGCAGCATTGCGCATTACATGCCAATCGAAGATGAAGAACCGGAGCTGTTGTACGTGAATGGACGCGCTCTTCTCGAGCCGATCCCGCAGGGCGTGGGGCATCCCAGCCCCAAGGCCAACAACATGTACAACATCAACCCGACCCATGTCACTCCCCGTCTACCACGTACAAGGAACAAGCCGTCCAAGTTTTCACCGCACAACAAGGACAAGAGCAAGAAGTTCCCACCGGAATGTCTCGTTGGGTTGGGGTCCACGCGCATTTCCAGCAACTTTGCGCAGAGCTTGTTGCGCCGCCGCATCTACTTTTTGGGGATCACCATGGACGTGCAATCCGCATGGAACGACTGTGCCCAGTTCTAGAAATTTTGACGCGCTGTTTGGTGGGAGGAAGACGAGCGATCGGACGGATCCATCTGCACCGAGCTTGGCTCCCTCTTCTCACTAACGCGCAGTATTTATTCGTTGGGAAAAGTGTGTGAGTGTGTGTGCACGTGGTGCACGCCTGCTATTGCCAGCCAACTGGGCTTACTGTAGCAACCGTTTCCAGCAAGTATCACTGTTAGACAACCGAATCCTCATTCCATTCCATGTCAATGCCCATGCAAGCATGCCATGTGTGCTCAGCGTCATTCAGTCTGTCTGGTCACAAGAATCCATCCAGACCACAGCAGGAAGAGGAGGGAGAGAGAGGGAGACCGTGGGTATGATAGAAAATGTACTCTTAGAGGTGTTTTGCAACAGAATCACTGGTAGCGGAATGGAGCTGCTGAGCGGCTATATTCAATTCGAAAGGTTTTACAGGGTTTTCAGGTATCCCTGATGAGACAGTTGATCAATGAATGAATCATCATTGCCCATCGATCAAACGGTGCTCACTATCTCTAGTCGCCAGACCACGCACGCCGCGCAAAGGCCACAGCGAGCGCTGCTGCATAACCGATCTACACGACCACTGCAGCTCCCGCACGCAGGCCAGCCAGTAGGCAGTGGGGCTAGAGGTGGAGAGCATCCAGCGGTCTTTCGTGGCACCCCCACCGCAAGCTGCAAGCGATGATACCGGTAGCCAATCCCGAGCGGACTGGTGGGAGTCGCGCGTCAGCATCCAAGTCCAGCCCTCCCAGAAGACTGCAGCGCAATGCACTGGGCGTATTGCTGGGATTGTGCGTCATTGGCGTGCTCCTGCACTCGTGGATGGGCATCAAGGCCTCGACGGAGGACCTGGAAATAACCAGCAACAACGCCGAGCCTACACCGGATCCGTTGTACCCACCGCCCGACGCGTTCCCCTCGGATGACGCGCTGATCCATAATGAATCCTTCATCGAGCGTAGTGTAGCGTTCGATTACTCTGCGCCGCGCGACCGCGGCATTCTCATCTGTTTGCATGACGCGGCCTTGCCCCTGGGGCTTTCCTTGATCCGTGAGCTACGCTGTCTTGGGAACCAGGAACTCATTCAAGTTTACTATTGCTTGCCGCATGATCTGTCGGTTGCATCACGAGAGATCCTGCTGGCGCATGACTCGCAATTGGAGATCATTGACGTGTGCTCGGACATGCTGCACGCTGGTCTGATGTCCAAGGAGTTGGTGCAAAATTTTGTAAGCTGGTGGGTCAAACCGCTGGCCGTGCACCACACGGACATTGAGGAACTCATCCTCTTGGATGCCGACGACGTGCTCATGGCGGACCCAGCAGTGGTGCGGGACTCGCCCGGGTACCAGGCCACGGGCACGATGTTCTTTTACGACCGCGTGGCCAAGTGTGAAATGTTTTTGAACCGGCGTTTCAAGAAAAATCGTAAATATGCGCAATACCTGCACCACATCGTGGAGAATTTTGATTACACCGCATTTGGGCTTCATGGACCACGACCGTCGCAGCATCTGCTGGATTCATTTTCGTTCAAGGGCAGGAGCTGCCACGAACAGGACTCGTCCATGGTGCTGATCGATAAGACTCGAGCGGGGCGTGCATTGAATGTGCTATGGTGGCTCATCACACAATTCCGCATGCGAGTCGTCTACTCATGGGGGGATAAGGAATCCTTTTGGTTGGCCTATGAACTGGCCCAGCAATTGTACACGTTCTCTCCCTGGGGGGTCAGCGTCATCTCCTCCTCCACCAATCGCGACATGGAGAAACATGCTGACACTCTCTGTGGAAGCATTGCGCAGTACTACCCAGACAACAACACGATGGAGCCTTTCTTGCTGTACGTTAACGGACGCGCGCTTCTGGACCCGATCGCACAGGGCCTCCAAGTGAAATCGCCAGCGGCCAACATTATGTTCAATCCACACCCGACCCATCTGGTGCCGTACATGCCTCGCACGGCCAGCAAGAGGAAAAGCGCCGATGCCCGAAAGAGAGCAAAGCAGATGCCGTTCGAATGCCTCGTCGGACTCGGCTCCACGCCGCTGCCGGAGGAATTCGCTGCTAATTTATTCCGCCGACGCATGCATTACATGGCGGTGGCCTCGGGCGTGTTCGAGCCCTTAGACAAGTGTGAGTATGTGTAGTGAGTGATACCTGTCCCTGACAAAAGCGTGTTTGCAATCTTTCATTCGATGGAAGAGAGAGAAAAGAAGAAGAAGAAAAGCAAAGGATCGATTTTGGTTAAGCTTATTGTTTTAGATGTTGTTTGAAAATACGGGGCGATCCTTTTTGTGAATTCACTTTCGGTATCCACGCCACCAATTCCGTTTTGGCATTTTGTTTTCCGTAATGCAATTTGGACACGAAACCACTCATGCTTTCATCCATCCGCGATCCACAAGGAGTGGAGAAGACGGTGAAGAGTCACCGTCACGTGCGAGAAGGCGCGTGCCATCGGTTTCATGGGCGCTTATACTGGTGCAAATCCCCTCCTCCTCTTCTTCCTCCTCCTCCTTCTCTTCCTCTCCTCCGTCCCTCCCTAAAGACTGCAGACCAGCAGCGCGACCAGTGGCATAATCGCCCAGATCTCAGTGGCAGCCCAGCAGTTCGCAAGTGTTCCCCTGAGGAATCGAGAGCCCACACGCCAAGCAATGAAGACGATCGCGTTCCTAATGGCCACGCTCGTGGGGTTACAGTGCGCCTCCGTGACCGGTACCGCCTGCGTCCCGTACTGCACCGACATTCTGCAGCGAACGTATGAGGCCGACTGCCAAGAGTGGCGTGAGAAGCTGCCCCGCCCAGCGCTTTACAACCATTGCCAGGACACTTACGGCGAAGGTATGACATGGAGCAGCCATTCCAGAAAGGTGCTGGTTCAGCGGGGATGAACTAAACACAACACTTGCTTGACACTGACCCGACCGCTATCTTTCTGTCTGGCGCGGTGTTTTCAGCGACTACCATCGCATGCAACATGTATTGCTCCGAGTCCCCCAGCGAGAGCCAGCTGGACTCGGTGCTCTTGCGAGTATGTGATGGCTTACGCGGAATCCCACCAAACACTCGTAAAACCGCATGTGCATCTGGTTATGTCAAGGCTCGCAACCGTGCCCGCGAGGCTGTCAAGGCCTACATCGCAGAAGGTGGAAGCAAGACCAGCATTGGGGGGACCGACGGAGGCGTGGACAATATTGAGATCGCCCAGCCGAAGAAGGTGTCGGTGAAGAGGCAGCTGGAATCCCACAAGGTAGGAGGAAAGACGACCGGCGCGTTTCGTGCGACAAAGCCATTTGAGTGACGGGGTTGGGTGGTTATGTATCTGGTGGTGTGTGTGTGTGTGGAGCAGAACATTCTGGAGCAAGCTCGCGACGAGGCCCTGTTGGCGTTCCAGGATACAAAATCGACGGAACTCTAAGAGGAGGTGGCTCCATGAGGTGGATGGAGGTTGCGAGACGAAGCCCAGGACTCCACACAGCGCAAAACTCACCGACAGCGCCATCTTTTAGTTCTTTTTAGCGAAAGCAGGAGATCCGCGACATTTGCTCTATCGGAATACATGAAACCAAGAAACATGAAATGAAAATTGAATCTCAAGAGCACAGATATTAAAAAGAAATAAGAGTCTTCTGCGAACACTTTGCAACAGTATGCGATCTCGAACGTACACATGAAGACTCGAGAAAGAGAAGCGGATTTAAAAGTGTTAATGTGTAGGTGTGTTACACAACTGCAAACGTTGGGACTGCGGATGTGGTTCTGGTGAAACATCACCCGACATGATCGCAACCGTAATGGCGATGTCCCGCAGCTTACGACTAATATGAAGCGAATGAAAATTAAAAGAATGTAAGCGCGTGGGATCGCTGCGATAACCGTTTGTAGATGCAAGCGGATACAGGGTCTGTGCCACTAGCATCAACCAGTTTCACGTCGCCGAAGCCTCAATATCGTTGATGTGTGAATATTGCGGAGACCCCAGTGCTGCACCAAATCACCACATGAGCGCTCGCAGAACCTTGGACTGTTTCCCACCTTTCTTGGAGGCGAGATACTTCATCGTCTCGCTGTAGAAGCACGTGAGCAGACCAGTGCCCATCCCGATAAGCCACGGCACATAGTCCACCGAGGCGGCCCCCATGGCTTCCTGCACCTTGGGCACGTACACGAGGATGAGCAAAATCGCGAGCTCTAGCAGCGTCCCATACATCATGGTGATATTGTTGAAAATGCCGTGGCGGAAGATCGACGTGCGCCTCGTCTTGCACATCCAGACATGAAAGAATTGGCAGACCACCAGCGCAATGTACCAGGATGCACGCGCTTCGCTGGCAATGCTCTCTTGTAGGCTAGCCGTTAGGCAAGCCTTATTCGGGACACAAAAGTCGGGTGCATCTTCCTTCCAATACTTCTCCGAGGTCATGACGAGATCGTTCATCGAGATATCGTGGCGCCAGTACGCAGACGCGTATGCCAGGAACGCGCCCATGGTGTTGATCGTGCCAGCCACTCCATACGCGTAGAGCACGAGCGGTGGCGACATGAGGCGATCCTTTTGCATATCACGCGGGGGGCGGTGCATGATATCGCTTTCCGTGCCTTCGTACGCCAGCGAGATGGCCGGGCCCATCTCGGTGGCGAGATCGATACTCAGCACCTGCAACGAAGACAACCCGGCGGGCATACCAATCGCAAGACTGATCGCCACGGGTGCGATCTCGGGCCAGAGATGCGTCAGCGTGTAGGCAATCGTCTTCTTCAGGTTGTCGTAAATGAGTCGGCCTTGTTCAATGCCTTTCACGATCGATGAGAAATTGTCGTCCATGAGCACAATGTCCGAGGCCTCGCGGGCCACGTCGCTCCCATTCTTGCCCATGGCGACGCCCACATCGGCCTGCTTAAGCGCTGGCGCATCATTCACACCATCGCCCGTGACGCCCACGCATTCCCCCAAGGACTGGCTCATGCGAACGATTTCAAGTTTATGCTGCGGCGTAGTGCGCGCAAACACGATCGCCTGCTTGCGCAGAACGGTTTTAAACTGCTCAACTGTGAGGTGATTGATCACGGCGCCGTGCACGACGGCAGCGTCATACTTGCCCCACGTCGACGAATCATAGCCCAACTTGTTGGCGGTCGGCTCCAAGAGCTCAAGCACGTTGGCTGATTCGTGCAGCAAGCCCACTTCGTGCGCGATCGCTCGCGCTGTGAGTGGGTGGTCACCCGTGACCATAAACACCTTGACTCCGGCATCCTTGCATTTCTGCATCGCCTCGGGGACATCGTCGCGTGGTGGGTCCATGATCGCGATCAAGCCGACAAAGCACAAGTCAGTCTGTGGGAAGTTCTTGTCATCCGCCGAGAACACGACACCGGCGTCACCCGTCGGTGGGGGGGCATCAAACCGTCTCGTCGCAATCGCCAGCACTCGGCGACCATGGCTGCCAAAGAGCTCGTACGCCTTCATGAACTCGGTCCGGAATTCCTCATCCACGGGGTACTCGTCGCCCTTGGCCGAGAGGAACGAGCTGCACCGCGTGATGATCACCTCTGGCGCGCCCTTCATGTACACATCAAAGGACTTGCGGGTCTGGCGCTGCCCCGGAGCCGGCACGATCACGAGCTGCCACTTGTTGGTCGAATTAAAGGGGATCTCAAACACCAACGGGTATTCCGTGCGAGCCACGTCCGCCGAGAACTGAAGCTCACTGAATCGCAAAAGCGCGATATCGGACGGGTTGCCAGTGTAGTTCCGCTTGGCGACGAAGTTACGACGCGAGCGGAACGAGCCCGTGCGTGTGCGGTCCTCCTCACCATCACCAGGACCGTAGTTACCAGCAGAGGGCTTGACGGCCGACGATGCCGCCGTGACAGCCGTGCGCAGCACCGTGGAGGCAACCGCAATGCTGTTGCTGTCACTTGGATCGGGCATCGATCGGTTGCAAAGCACAGCGCCCCGAAACAGCGCGGCGCGAACGTCCATGCTTGAGAGATAGTCCACTTCCTCGTCCGTCTCAATGACGAGGTGATCCAGCGAGGCCTGGCGCTGGAACGCGCGCCCCATCCACGTGTCCGTGACCGTCATGACATTCTTCGTTAATGTGCCCGTCTTGTCCGTCGCGATGAGCGTCATGGAGCCTAGCGTTTCTACGCAATCCAGGCGCTTGACAAAGATGTTACGAGCCGCCATGCGCCGTGCTGTGATCGTCAGCAACGACGTCACGGTGGCTGGAAGTCCCTGCGGCACGTTCGCCACGATGATGACCAAAAAGCCGCCCACAAACGTGTTGAGCACATCGTCACCGTTCATGCGGATCACACCAATGACAAAGAGAATGGTGGCCATCGTGACAGCGAGGATCGAGATGAAGCGCACAAACCCGTTGACCTCGCGCTGCATGTTGGTTTCACGGGTCGTCGTGGAGCTGGCCAGCTTGGCGATCCGACCAATGACCGTGTTGTCCCCAATGCTGAGCACAAGCCCCAGTGCCGACCCGTCAAAGCACAGCGACCCATTGAACGCTACGTTCTTGCATTCAAGCGGGGCTACCGTGTCGTCGTGTGCCTTGGCTGAAAGCGGGACAAGTTCCGATTCACCTGTGAGCGACGAATTTTCAACCTTGAGGCTGCTGCAAAGCAAAACACGCACGTCGGCGGGCACCTTGTCGCCGTTGCGGACCCAGACCAGGTCGCCAACGAGTAATTCCTCGGCTGGGATGATTTGACTCTTGCCGTCGCGCACGACGGTGCATTTCTGCGGGAGCATGTTGGTGAACGAGTCCATGACCTTGCTCGTGGACCGCGCCTGCATGAATGACATGAGGCACGTGAAGAACACGATTCCAAATAGAACAATCCCTAGGTACAAGTTGATGACCACGGACGTGTCCAGGCAGTAGGCAATAATGCTGAGCAACCCAGCGACGTTCAAGAGCACCATAAACATATCCAGGAACTGGCGCAGGAACAGAATATAGTCGGGCTCGCGCTCGGGCGGCGTTAGGCGGTTGAGACCATACTTTTCGCGTAACGCGGGCACTTGTGCCGACGCCAACCCGGTGCTCTTCTCCAAGTCGGCCGTGAGAATCCCGCTATCAGGGAGCTTCGCGGCCACTTCGTCGATCTCAGCGTAGGCGTGCCAGTACCGGTTATCATCTTGCAGCTTACCATCGCCATCCGCGCCGTTCGTCGTTTTCCGCGGCGAATCTGCCGCCGGCATGATCGCCTTGCTTGGTGCTGCCGACATCGTAACCAAGACTGAACAGGCCTACTGCCAAGCGCCTTTCGTTCTGCTGTTTCCATCGCATGTCTTCTCCTTCCTCCCCCAACCAGTCGCCCTTGCCCAGCATAGATGCAAACTAAATGCGTGGGGGCGGTGGTTTCATGCAATTTCCTGTGCCTATTCAGCAGTGGCGGCGTTGTATGCCAGCTATTAGTGAGTGGCCCATGAGATCATCATCAACAGATTCACTCGTCACCAACTTTAGAAACAGCCGCGACATGAAAACCACCACGAGAAACGACCAGTAACAGCCCCTGCAGGGCCTGTAGTTCGCAGAGTGTAGTTTTACAGTATTCATTTGAATACTCCTGCAGCACCATGTCGACGC
>JAADWT010000817.1:0-14110 GCA_023336285.1 Pythium grandisporangium
CATGCGACCACTGCGACACATGTTACCGAACGCACCCTGACCGGCACGAGCGGTACCCGAGCCGGAGATACGCGGGATACGCGCTACGGCGCGACCGGTTCCCCAGGACTCGGCCGAGTGCTGGTGGCCGGCCTCACGCGAGACACCGTACGCCTGACGGTTGTTCTTTGCCATGTTGGTGTGCACAAAGTTGACCACATCCGGGCGGATGGGCGCCGTGAACACGTGCGGAAGCGGTAGCTGCCAGCGAACCACCACTCTGTCGTCCTCGATCGAAAACACGGAGACCGCCGGCCGCGACGCCGCCATTGCCATCGCAATTGGAACTTTTTTGAATTGATGAGGTTGGATATTGTGGGTGTCAGTAGTGAAAATCGAACAGATTGGTGGAAATGCCAAGCTAAACTTTTCTGATTGGTTGAAATGGTATTTCCCCCACAGCTCACCGCTGGTCAAATACACAACACAAGCGCATGTGGCTCACACAGGGCGGCCAACGCATTACCGTGCTCATGCAGTTGCGCTCCTCGCAGCTCAAGCGCGGGCTCGCGGCGATGGCAGCCACGACAGCAGACAGCGGTGATGGTGGAGGAGGTGGACCTACGGCTGTCGTGACCAAGAAGCTTGACGGTGTGGAGAAGACGAACAAGAAGAAAAAGAAGAAGGCGCGACGTGGTAGCCATGTCAGCAGCGCACTCCCAACGACGAGCTCGATGCCGCATGATGGCGATCGAGAGGGCGCTCAGATCGTGCACCGCTACGAGAATCTTGTACCGGCGCGCCTGCTGAGACGCTACAAACGATTTCTTGCCGATGTGGTGCTGCTGGATGCAGTGAACACTGAGGAGGAGGAGGAGATGGCAGCATGTCACGATGATGATGATGTCGTGACCATCTACTGCCCCAACACGGGCCCCATGATTGGGCTTTTGGATCAGCCCAATGCTCGCGTGCAGCTCTCCAAGAACGACGACCCGAAGCGCAAGTACGCGTACACTCTCGAGATGATCCGCATCCACGTACGTATTGGCTCGGCTCTCAGGCACCACCAATGTCCCTCATCAGTCAAAAAATAATAATTCTCTATTGCGATGGGCTCGGCTCATATTGACCTGTGTGTGTTTTCTTTTTGCTGGTGATGCTGAACGAGTAGAATGGCGAGCGGCACGTGTGGGTGGGTGTGCATTCGGCATCGGCGAATCGCATGGTGGAGACAGCGTTACAGGCCCGATGGCTGCCGCAGTTAGGCGCCTTTCATTCGATTCGACGTGAAGTCAAATTTGCCGGCAATAGTCGTGTCGACTTTGTGCTTGCCACGAAGAACGCCAATGGCGACGTGGTCCATGAAAAGTATGTGGAGGTGAAGAGCGTCACGTTAGCACAGCAGATACTACAGGGAACTGACGAGGATGCCGCGGATGATGATGATGACGCGAAGGCATCGCAGTCGCCATCGGAGCGATGCGCGGTGTTTCCCGATACCGTCTCGACGCGAGCGCAGAAGCATGTGACCGAGCTCATGGAGCTGATAGCAGCAAACCACCTGGAGAAGGCTCCGGCCGCGACCAGTAAACCTCTACACAAGAACAAAGGGAAGGAGAACATGAAGCCTCCGTCGGAAACGGCTTCGCGTGTGACTCGAAGCGCTGCCATCATTTTCCTACTCCAGCGCGATGACTGCTCGAGCTTTATGCCCTCGCACACGCATGACCCGTCTTTTGCTCACCTTTGTGCACGGGCATCCGCCAACGGCATTCAATTGCTGGGCTACTCGTGTCGTCTAGAACCACACGAACAGACCCAATCAGGCGTCGTACATCTTCTGCGTGCGCTCCCCTTGCACGGTGCACATAGTGCATCAGAGTAACAGCCCCTGGAATGTTTTCTGTGAAACTAAATAGTATGATCTCCTATTTTCGGTTGAATTCGATATTACGTGGATGTTTCACCTGGTTTTGTCACTGGAGCTGCTGGTAGGCGGCCATCCAATTGATTGGCGCCGTTTTGTCTCCAGCCACGACCATCGTCATCATCATTGGTCGCCAAGACCCTCTCCAGACATTCGCAGCGAGATGGCCAAGGTGTCCGCGACAAGTGGCAAGCGCGGCGCGCCCGCAAGCAAGCCCGCACACACTCGCACGACCAAAGCAAAGGGCAAGCCCGGGAGCGCGGCCGCCAAGGAGTCGCCACGCGCCGAGGAATCGCCGTCGCAATCCTTCAAGCCGACGCATGCCAAGCCGCACGGTGGCGACGTGCCAGCAGCCGCGACCACGCAGGTAACCAAGCTGGTGGCGCGCATGAAAGAGAAGTCGCTTCCATGGTACGAGGTGCTCAAGCCGTTGCGCGTGGAGCCAGCCCCTGCGCCAGGCAAGAAGAGCAAGAAGAAGACACCGGGCAATGAGTCTTTTTCCGCGGACTCGTCCGCACAGCCACATGCGCTGGATGAAACCGAGATGCTGGCCAAGAAGGCGTATGCGCAGCGCCTCCTGGAGAATGAGGTGGCGCGCCACGAGTCACAGCGCGGCGGCAAGCTCTCGAGCGATGACAAGTACCTGGCCACGATGATGCAGAAGGGTACGCTCGCGGATCGCGTGGCCGCCGTGACACTGACGATCCAGTCCTCCCCGTTCCACTCACTTTCTCGCGTCGCACAGCTCATCTCGATGGCTAACAAGAAGGCGCGTCGTGAAAGCATCATGGCCGTGGACTCGCTCAAGGATTTGTTTATCAACAACCTGCTCCCGGATGACCGGAAGCTCAAATTTTTCCATCAAAACGCGTTGGACCACGCCCAGGCCAGCGAGGAATACCTCGTGGTCTGGTTCTTTGAGCACTGCCTCAAGACGGCGTTTGCGCAGCTCGTGGGCGTGCTCTCCAGCGGCATGAGCGATGCCGTGGACAACCACAAGCGCGCCTGTATTCGGGCCGCCAACGCGCTGCTCACGGCCAAGCCCGAGCAAGAGGCCGTTCTCCTTGGTGTCCTGGTCAATAAGATGGGTGATCCAGACCGCAAGGTGGCGTCTTACATCCACAAGACACTGCAGGACCTGCTCCGTGAGCATCCGCTCATGAAACGCGTCGTGGTGGATGAAGTGGAGCGCCTGCTGACACGCTCACAGGTCTCGGAACGAACGAAGTACAACGCCGTGCTCTTCCTGAACCAGATCCTGCTGCGTCGAGGTGATCCAGATGATGCCGCACTCGCGGGCCACCTCATCAAGGTCTACTTTGCGCTCTTCTCCATGGAAGTACACGCGTTTGAGGCCCAGCAACGCAATACCCTTAACGGCAAGGGTAAGAAGGGCAAGCCTCGCCATCGCAACTGCCACACGCCACTGGGCAAGCGTGGCGCGTCTTCCTCGACCAAGACCAAGACCACGGCCACTACGACCTCGGCCGCGATGGACCGCAAGCTCTTGAGCGCGCTGCTCATGGGTGTGAACCGCGCGTTCCCGTACTCCACGCGGTCCACGTCGGCCGATCTCGAGAATGAGATCCAGACGCTGTTCACGGTGGCACGCATGGCTGAGCATTTCCTGACCAGTGTGCAGGCGCTGGTGCTGCTCTTCCAGGTCATGAACGCTACGCACTCGGTCTCGGATCGCTTCTATTCGGCGTTGTACGAGAAATTGTTTGACCCCAAGCTGCGTGGCACCTCCAAGCACACGCTTCTTCTGAACCTCGTGTTCAAGGCGATTAAGGCGGACGTCTCCCCCGCGCGTGCCTGTGCCTTGATCAAGCGCCTGCTGCAGCTCACGAGCGTGATGCCACCGGCGTTTGCGTGTGCTGTGCTGTTCCTGTTGTCAGAGGTATTCAAGGTCAAGCCACAGCTTCGGATGCTGCTGGATCAACCAGCCGAGGGCGTGGCGACGGCTTCAGCTGCGGGAATCGCGTCGGATGATGACGAGGACGAGGAGGAGTCGACTCCGAACGTGTTCAACCCAGCGGAGGAAGTGGGGGAGGGCGAAGAGGAGGAGGAGGAAGAAGAAGAGGGCCACGCAGAGGAGAAGGCCGAGGCTTCAGACGGATTGACGGATGCCGAGCGAACTCAAAAGGTATTAGCCGAGATGTTTGGCTCAAGCGCACCCGTGGAGAAGCCTCGTGCGACCAAGAGCTTTGTGAAGGAAACACCCGTCAGTAAAGCCGGTAAACCGGACAAGGCGACGACGACCACCACCACCACATATGACTGGACCAAGCGGAATCCATTGTATGCCGGTGCCGAGACGTCCTGCGCGTGGGAGCTGCACCACCTACTGTGTCATTACCATCCGTCCGTGCAAGTGTTTGCACGTCAGCTGGTGGCCAACGACGATGGCGCTGGCATTCGCTACGCCGGTGATCCGTTGGTGGACTTTACCATGCACGCCTTCTTTGAAAAGTTTATGAACAAGAAGCCACGGCATCGTGAGGCCCGAACGTTTAAGCAAAGCGAGTACGATGAGGTGGAACTGGCCAGGAACGCGGCTGCTGGTGTTGGTGGACGATGGGCGTTCGCACCCATGAACACGGAGGCCGTGCTGCAGGAATCGCCCGAGAACGTGGACGCCAGCGATCAGTTCTTTTACAAGTTCTTTAAGGAACGTGCCTCGCGCGAGGCCGCGGGACTCACCAAGCCAAGCAAGAAGAAGCTGCAAAAGAAGAAGGCAGCTGGCTCGGGGCTGGATGCTGATGCACTTTCGGATGTCGAGGAAGATGATGACGAAGATGAAGAACTGGAGGCGTTTGCGCAGGAGTTGGCCGAGGGTATCATGCAGGACGGAGATATGGACGACGAAGACGTGGATATGGACGACTGGAACGGTGGAGAAGATGCGGAAGAAGGAGGAGCTGAAGGAGGAGGAGATGATAGTGACGATGAGGCACTGACGTTTGGCGGAGACGATGAGGACGAAGAGGATGAGGACGGCGCGATGCTGGATGGAGAGGATGACGATGATGACGAGGATGGCCTGAACTTTGGAGCCATGGGTAGCGATCGAGAAGACGAGAGTGAGGAGGAGAAGGAGGAGGAAGCATCGGCAACCAAGGCCAAGACCAAATCTAAGGACAAGGCTGGTAAGCGCAGCGCCGCACTCTTTGCCGATGCCGACGACTACGAGACAATCATGCGGGAGGCCTTGACGCGCCAGGAAGAGGAGAAGCAGGAGCGTCAGCGCAAACAAAAGGAGAGGCAGGCGCGTAAGGCCGAGGCCGCGACCGCGACCGAGGAGTCGACGGAGGACCATAGTCAGAGCAAGAGCAAGAACAAACGCAAGAACGCGGCCAAGTCTAGTAGCAGCAAGTCCAGCAAACCGGTTGCCGCGACGACCACCAAGAAGAACAAGAACAAGAAGCAGCGAACACACTAATACGTACCCATCGCCTGCATAGAACTGTCTTGCTTTTTTTCATTTTCGTTTTCGTTCTCGTTCTCGTTATCGTTTTCATGTTTCATTTTTCGTTTCTTCATATGTTTGTGTCATCATGTCTACTTCTTCCTCCGTGTTTGTGTAGTAATATGTAAAATGGAATACGCACGTGGCTAAGACAGCACGTCTCCTTCTCGGCCACCTCCAGCAGCGTATTGTATTACTCCTTGGCACCTATTGTCAGCGCATACGTCTGCATGGCAATGCTGCGCTCCTCATCCGTGGGGATGGCCAGCACCTTGACGGCCGAGTGCGTGCTTTGAATCTCCACGGGGCCTTCCCCCATGGTTGCAGCCGCATTCCTCTCCTCGTCCAGTGTTATGCCACCCAGGAACGAGTCCAACCCGCGGCACACGCGCTCGCGCACCATGGCCGAGTTCTCACCAATACCCGCGGTGAACACGATGCCATCCACGCGACCATCCAGCTCCAGTAAGAAGGCGCCCAGGTACTTGCGCACGCGATGGCAGAACACGTCGAGCGCGAGGTCGGCGCGCCGTTGACGTTCGGCTTCCTCGGCATCGACGGGTGACTGGCTCGCTCGGGCACGGATCCGGTCCTGAATCTTGCGAATATCGCTTTCGCCACAGATGCCGAGCAATCCGCTCTTCTTGTTGAGCATCGTGTCAATCTCCTTGAGCGTGAGCTTGTCCTGTGTGGCCAGAAAGAGATGCAACGCCGGGTCCACGTCCCCACTGCGTGTGCCCATGCAGAGGCCCTCCAGTGGCGTGAGCCCCATGGTCGTGTCGATGCATTGCCCCTTCTGGATCGCGGCCATACTGGAGCCATTGCCCAAATGACACGTCACAAAATTGCACTCGGACACGGGTTTACCTAAATGCATGGCGGCACGTTGCGCCACGTACTGATGACTCGTGCCATGGAAGCCGTAGCGACGCACGCCATGGGTCTCGTACAGTTCATAGGGCACCGCATACGTGAAGGCATGTGGCTTCATTGTGGCGTGGAAGGCCGTGTCAAAGACCGCGACCTGCGGCACGCTCTCACCAAAGACCTCCGTGGCGACGTCAATGCCCAGCAGATTCGCCGGGTTGTGCAACGGCGCCAGCGTGCTGCTCTCTGCAATGGCCTCACGCACGGAATGCGTAATGCGGCTGGCGTCATGGAACCGCTCACCGCCATGCACCACACGGTGACCGATCGCGCGGATGCCCTGCACTTGGTCACCAAAGAAGCGCGCCACGGCCTCTTCCAGCGCCACACGGTGCGACGGTAATGGTAGCGTCAGCTCCTGCGACTGCTGAGTGGCATGGGCCTGACTTAATCGCTTGTGAATGATGCGACCTGGTGCACCGGCGGGAGTGGACAGCTCGACCAGACCTGAGAAGATGGGCGTGCCGACAGTGGCGTCAATGGCCGCGTGGTCGGTCAGGCTGTTGGTGCCGGTGCTGATGCCGGTGAAGGGAAGCTCGTCCTGCAGCGCAAAGAGCTTGTATTTGAGCGAGGAGGAGCCGGCGTTGATGACCAAGAGACTCGAAGGGGGGGAGGAGGAGAAGGAGGAGGAGGGTCCGGAGAGCGCGCGTGCGAGCCGCACTGGTGCGGGCAGCGGACGTCGCAACGCACAGAGGAGACGCAACATGATGAGGGGGGGGGGCGATGTGGCCGCTTTGCCGCTGGCGATGAAGAGAGGAAAGTGACGGCAATGAGCGGCGGGTAGCTGCGGTGGCAGGATCATGCACGTCACAAGAGATACGCACAAAGAGTGTCTGCCGAAGGCGCAGGATTGTCACATGGTGTCTGAAATAACGGTGAAGAGGTTAATAACGTCAAGTGATCACTATTCTGTATGGGTTTGGATGTTTTGGATTTGAATGCTGGAGGAGGTGGATTGGGTTTGAGAGAATACGAAACGACGTGGAATGCACTTGGACCACATGCAAGAGGACGGAGGCCAGGATGGTCGTGTCCGTTTGACGTAGTGAACGGCGAGACTACCACCGATGTGGTGTTGGTGTCCGCGATACAGCCACTGTTGTGCTTGCAAAGAATGCGCACACCCAATGGAATAATTGGACTTGCCAAGCGTATGACCATTTGCCTTACACCGCGACGGAGTAGCTCCTTAGCTATCGGTATCGCGAAGACGACGTGTGCAATTGATGAACCTACGCAGCAATCAAACTCCAAGTCGATTGATCCACTGGGGTCTTGTGGAATGATGCGGATCTTCTCGAAAAACCTAATCTTCGTGAGTCGCGCATGGTTACGAGCGCGGGTGTGGATGACTCTCACTATATTACCCAGTTTCATTCCTCATGCCGACCGCAGCCACGGCGCTTTCGACGGAAACAGAAAACGCTTTGGCGCGTGACAACACATGAATGCTCGACTATAAATCATATTGCTCAAATCTTATTGCTCCATCGATCTCCAGTGTTTCGTCGTCTAACCCCAGGTCCGAGTTTTTTCAACCGAGACCCCATGGGAGTCAGCCGTTCATCGCGATGCCCAGCTTCTGACTCCAAGCTCGTTTGGGTCGCGGTGGCCGGTATCGAATCACAGATTACTTCGGAATAAGACAATCACCATAACGGGCATCATACACTATTCGCACGCGGGGGCAAAATGACGCTTCCGCATCAAACCTATCACGTTTTGAGGCAAACCTCATGGCCACCAATTTCTCGAAATCGCGCTCCACTTGCAATTAAGTCACTCCATCGTATACGGTCACGAGTTCTTCCAAGTTTATTTGGGGTGGCCACGGAGCCTCAGATGGCGATCGAGATAGGTACGATGCAAAGACTCTACAGTTCATGAAGCGTTTGACAACCCACCATCGCTACATCGTCCCATCGGGAACGATTCCAACCTGCTACGTTCACACGAAACCCAATACTGCGCAACGTTGCTATGATGCAACGTCGCTATGGTGTTTCGGTATTTGCGCTGATAGTCCAAATTACTCATAAATAAATGTCAAGGATGCATGGTTCGCACGACCCATGAACCATCATGAATAGTCTTTAGTGGGATTTGGTAGTGATACGCATCAAGCAAGTATATCCATTCTTGGCTACCAACTCCCTCGACGACACGCGAACTGGGTGTTCATGGGTGCAATAACAACTTCAGGCCTGTGTGATCATACGTAAAGTGACCAGCACTTGTTCGCATTTGAGTCGGGATATCCCATGCTCGGACATTTTCGCATCACTTAGCGTACTGCTTCGGTTCCTCGTAGACGGACGGACTGATGGACGTAGAAATTATTATAAATTTTGCAACAGTCTCACCGGAAATCATACAACAGTCACTGTTAGTTGGGGGTATCGCCTTCGTTTAGAAATAGAATTTTCCAATTTCGAAGATGCTACAGAAGGAAGACGATATTCCAACAAGAACGATGCCCTGGGGTTGCTTCGAAGTTCAAAGCAACCACAGGTCATGTTACTTATCGCTTGTCGAGGCAGATGGCAAGTCGCTACCCACGCTTTAGTGTCCCCCCATTGCTACTGTGGGTTTGGCCACGGTAACCTGGACAGAACCACAAAAACATCCGAGACAACGTAGTACTCAAAATGGAGTTGATACGTTTGGAGGGAAGGCAAATATACGTTGTTTTACCTACGCTCATTGATTGCACACACAAACCCGATTTCGTTCATCAGGTCCGTATCACGCTCCATTTGCTTGACAAAATCGCCCCTGCTTTGGATGTTATTCACTGCAATCCCCAATTTCATTCCCCAAGCTATCTTCGGCCACGGTGACGTGGACGGAACAACGAACCGTTCCGGGACACGACAGTGTCCATATTGCTGGTGATGCATCTGGAGTGCAGGCAAAATCTTGCTGCTCCATTCGTGCTCTTTCACGCTCCACACAAACCCGATTTCGTTCAGCAATTCGAGGTCGCGCTCCACTTGTTTCGCATAACTCCCTGCGGTCCGCATTGCATTTACGACAAATCCCAATTTCATTCCCCAAGCTAACTTCGGCCACGGTGACGTGGACGGAACAACGAACCGTGTAGGGACACAACAGTGTCCACATTGCTGGTGATGCATCTGGAGTGCAGGCAAAATCTTCCTGCTCCATTCGTGCTCTTTCACGCTCCACAGAAGCCCGATTTCGTTCACCAGGTCCGTATCACGCTGCATTTGCTTGACAAAATCGCCCCTGTTTCGGATGTTATTCATTACAGACCCCAATTTCATTCCCCAAGCTAACTTCGGCCACGGTGACTTGGACGGAACAACGAACCGTTTAGGGGCACGACAGTGTCCATATTGCTGGTGATGCATCTGGATTGCAGGCAAAATCTTGCTGCTCCATTCGTGCTCTTTCACGTTCCACACAAACCCCATTACAGCAAGTCTGGCCATAGATCGCCGCACTTGCTCCGAATAGTTATCAGTGGATCGCATAATGTCACAAAGCGATCCAAGCTTTATTCCCCATGCTTCTTGTGACCATGGTGGCTCTGACGGAACCACAAACTTAGCAGGCACACGACAATGACCCTCCAACGCGAAGAACGTTTCCAAACTGGG
Organism: Pythium grandisporangium; assembly: GCA_023336285.1. Classification (NCBI taxonomy): domain Eukaryota; phylum Oomycota; class Peronosporomycetes; order Pythiales; family Pythiaceae; genus Pythium; species Pythium grandisporangium. Next base: position 9,929 of record JAADWT010000817.1, read on the forward strand.
CATCACGAGCTGCTCCCACCGGTACATCTTCCAATCCTTCACATCCACAGGAAACCCCATCTTCCGCAGCCTCTCCTTGATATGCGCGTTTTTGCGCTGGTGGTCTGCATTGGTCATGAACGTGTACACTGCCCGACCCAAGTTGAGTCCTCGCACGCTGTCTGGCCAGTCAATCTCAATAACCTCCGCCGATGCCGACAACGAGTCTGCGTCTGCCTCACCAGCGGCACCTCCATGAGCATCAGTGGTCTTTGGAATGGGGAGGTGATAGGGCACAAAGAAATGGCCCTTGGCATCGTAGAACGCCTGCAGCGCCGGCACCATTCGTCGAAACTTTTGCTTCATCGACCAGTTGTGGGGACCATTCGGGGCCAGTGGCTTCTCACTTAACGTACTGGTCGCCACGCTGCGGGCGCCACGCACCACCGTGGGCCACCGCTGCGACGCCATACACCCGTGTCGCGTCCCACGGGCGGGTAGACGTCCTAGCCGCCACATGATCAAAGCGGTGGGTCTCACTCACGCGAGCAGTTGGCGAATGTGCCGAGTTTTTGGAAGTGGGCCATGGCAGTCATATCACGAGCGAGAATACTCGAATGTATACTCTTGACCCGCGTGTGTATACTTTCGTATCCGTTCAGTATAGTAGTACACGGCATCGACAGGCATTTTGGACCTCCTTCCTTTCGCATTAGCATGGCGGCGGCGCGGCAGCACTCGATGGCGCTCCTGCTGCGCGACAGCAACCGCGACGCAAGCGAGGATGGCATCCACAGCAGCACAAAGAACACTGGCACGTCCTCCTCCTCTTCATCCTCTCCCTCCACTGTAGCGGCATCGGCATCGGTGCCCTCCCCCAGCGCGTCGTCACGCAGCGAGACCCACGAAGAGGAACCCACACAGGAATACCACGATGACGGGAACGATGGTGATGCTGGTGGCGGTGATGAAGACGATGACGAGGAGGCTACCGCCGCGCGCGCTGCCATCTTGACGCAGGTCCCTCCGCCCGAACACACCGAGTTCGCGTCCTGGGACGACTTCCACGCATTCCTCCAGGACTACACCATGCGCACGTTCCAGGTAAGGCAACGTCATCAGCTTGCCAGTGAGCCAGCTGTAATAGCTGCGCACGGCAACCACTGAGGTATCGTTCACCTAACTAAACTGACGGGCCGACTGAGGGAATGGTAGGTCGTTCGTGTGCGGACAACCACGACGGTGGCACAGCGCAACCAGAAGATCGCAGCGCTGCATGCCGCTCGCCCCGAGCGTGCACATACGGCCGCGCCGTTGCTTCCAGACCACGTCTGGAAGGTCTACAACCTGACCATCACGTGCACCCACTCGGGGCATTTCGCATCACGTGGCCAGGGCAAGCGACGTCGCCACGTGACACGCCCCACGGGCTGTCCGTTCAAGGTACGACGGTGTCATTTACAATGATTTCCTTGCTTTTCTTCTTTGACATTTTGGTCATTGTTGTTATTATTATTATATTTTGGAATGCCACGCACTCACATCATTTGTGGTGACTTCTGTATGCTACGTCGTCTGTATGCTGGTCAATATATTGTAGATCAATGTGTGTCTGCGCGATGTGCGTGGCACCTACAAGGTTTGCATCACGCGGACTCGCGCCGTGCACAACCATGAAGTGAGTGCTAGTCGATACGCGCAGTACCCGCACAACCGCCTGCCACTGACGCAGCCCGTGCTGGAGAAGGTGGATCTGCTGCGTCGCTATGGTGTGCCCAAGCGCAAGCTGCTTCAGTTCATTACGGAGGAAACCCAGCGACAGCCGCTGATGCGCGACATTCACAACCTCGTCACACGTCTGCGTCGTGAGGAAGAAGCGGCCTCCGCGATGAAGACAGCAACGACGACGACGACAACGACACGGACGATGGGTTCATCCGATCCACCGCCACAGGATGAGGGTATGAATGCACGGGCCCCAGAGCGTCGCCAGGCAAAGCAGCCGACCCAGCTGCAGAAGCAAAAGCTGAAGCGGAAGCAGGCCGCCACGAGCGGGATGGAGATGACGAGCGGCGACCCACCGGGCGCTGTTCTTCAACACGCACGTGTTGTCGACCAGCCCACGAGGCAGGCGTGAAGGATGTGCTCCATCAAAGGCAGACATGGAAGTGTGAGCGTATGAGTAAGTGAACCCCATGAGGGCAGTGTTGTGTGTATGATGATCATACAAATCCTATATTTTACACGAGTTCTCCATTGGCCAAAAGCCACCCACCTACATATGCCCCCCATCCTAAACTAAAACCAAGATGACTCCCTTCATCGTCATCTTCGTGTCCCCCTCGTCATTTTTTCCTTTTGGTATACCGTCGCTACCCGCCCTACACGACCATATCAATGTCATGCAAGGCCATCGTCCCCGCGCCCTGGCCATCACGCCCACCGGTTGTCGTCGCCGTCTCCGTCGTCATTGTCGTCCGTACCTGTATCGGTGGCTGTGCTGGCAATGCTGGCGTGGGCTCACGCCTGCTCCGAGTGCGCTGCGTGATCAGTGGTTTGCGGCACGTCGGACAGGACGCATTCCGCACCAGCCACTGATCCACACAGGCTTCATGGTAGTCATGTCCGCAGCGCAGAATGCGGAGCGGGTCCCCACGCTCATACTCGAGCAGGCAGATGCAGCACGCGTTGGGCTCAACCACGGTCGAGCCGCCTTCTTCATCCACGCCACCGTGGCCACGTTCCTTCCGCGTCATAAACGACGACCGTAGCGCCATGTTCTTCCGAAAGGGCTTGCGCTTGGTGGTGGCATTGATCGTAGCGCGTGAGGCGCCGCGCGGCGGCTGCATCGCGGTCATGGCCGGGTCAAGGCCATTGGCGCCCATGACGCGCAGCAAACACGGTCGGCAACAGACCGCAAATGGCAGTAAGAGCACAAACAACGTGCAGGGCCAGAACACCCGCGCGTACGCCAGCACGAGCAGGAGCGTGGCCAATTCACTCACGCCCACGAGGCTGCTCGCATGTTCCCCGTCACTGTCGGTCCTTGCTCCGTGCTGGCTGCCTACACCATCATCTCCGCCACTCGCCACGTCGGCATGACACGAGGCCTCGGCGTTGACGACCAGAAGCAGCACGTTGCCCACCATGAACCAGCAGAGCCCAAACACATAGAGCGCAGCCTGCAGCTTCTTGGCGCCGGCCAGTCCGCGCTCACGCTGGGTGCTGGACAGCACACGCGTCACGCCCTGCGCATTCCGCAGCCAGTGCCACCCCCAGTAATTGACCGTACTTAGTGTCAGGTAGAGCGCCTGCACGAGTACCCAGACGAGCTCACGCGCGCAGAGCGAGTCCGAGAGGTCGACTGCCCATAGATTGGGGGCCAGCACGGCCGTGGCCAGCACCTGCGGCACGCTGGTGGCCGTCACCAGCACGAGTCGTGCCCGCTCATGGAACGGGTCCACGTCGTCGTCGTCTGTGCCCGTGGGTACGGCGCCCAGCACGGTGACGGGCGCCGGAGCGAGCGCAGGCAATGGCGTGGGCAATGGCACGCTGGCGCGTGTGGTCGTGGGCGCAGTGGATGGTGCCTCGCCCGCTTCCGAGCCAGCTGTGGCTGTGGTGGCTGTGATGGTGGTGATGGTGGATGGCGACTCGTCGACGTTGATTGCGATGGATGCAGTGGACGCTGGCGACTCGGACGCCGGCGGCAGCTCCGCCGCGTGGCTCTGCACGTGGTCAACGTCATGCGGTGGCGACTCGCTCGCCGCCAGCTCGATCGTCGGCGACATCATGGCGCTGGTGTTGGCGCTCGTGTCGTGGGGCTCACGTCAAAAGGATGGAAGGGTGTCTGTCTGTCTGTCTGTCTGTTTGAGTTTCGCTCAATTGCGTGACCCGCCTGCTGGGAAAAATTGAAATGGCCAACAACAGCAAAAACCCTGAGCGTGAGAATGATGGTGCGTGGCTCAGGTGGACCGAATGTACAATGTACATACAGTGTGCGTGTCGGACTGGCAAACAAGCGGCGAATAGTGCACGACGATGATTGGTCGTAAACAGATAAAAATACCGGAGGCAGATAATTGGCACAAATTGGCACAAATAAAAGCGGATTCGTAAAAACGACATCCCAGCCTGGGATATTGTTTCTGCCGTTAGGAAACTGCAAAAACTACGTAAAACACAGTCGACGGTGGGGGGGGGGGG
>JAADWT010000818.1:0-14093 GCA_023336285.1 Pythium grandisporangium
CCCCCCCCCCCCCTTCTTCAGGCCATGGCCTAGTTCTCTGTCGGTATCACCCACGATTTGCTTCGCACTGATAGAGACTGGAAGAGGAAGTGGAGACATTATCCACAACACTGCACAGTCGTATGAGCGATACCGCTCACCTGAAATCACAAGCCGACGGCATTGAAAACAAATCTTCGGTACGTGTCGCTCTCTTACGGGGCCGAAGTGGATGGAATCCAATGTGTCTGCAGTCATGTTAATAAGGTCATTTATCACCATGCATCTCGGATGCAGCTGTATGAGGCGAAGCTAGAGGAGGAGATCGCCGATCGCGGTGTGTATAATCATATGCTTCAACGGCTGACAAGTGAGTCCCTCGCGGCCAAGAAAACGACGGGGGAACGCGAGCGACAACTTTCCTGTCTACAGAGTGAATTGGCCAGCAGTAAAACAGCCCTGCTTGCTGCGCGGCAAGAGAAGACCGCAGCGGAAAACGCGTACAAAAAACTCTACCAAGATTGGTGGGAGAAGAAACAAGAAAATCTGCACGCGCTTGACGACATGCAGCAGGCAGTTGATCAGACGCGTTTAAAGTTTGAGATCCTTGAGCAACGAGAGGTGTCGCGAAAAAAATACGTACAGGAGGCCATCGGAGAGATCAAGATGAAAGAATCACGGCGGCTGCGGCAGGAGTCATGCGCACAGCTCTCACACTTTTCTGAGATCCAGGACGAGCTATCTGAGACGGATGTTCGCCTGCATGCCGTGGAAACGGAACTCAAGAAGATTGTCGAGGCCGCGGGAACAAGCGACGTGGAGAAGATCATCACCAAATACCTCGGTCGAGATGAAACCCAGCGTGCGCTCAAGGAAGAACATGCCGTGGTAGACGCACGCATGCGGAAGCTGCGTGACAAGCATAAACAACTCAACGAAACGCTGGGTACATTGCGTGGGTCAGCGATCAATACCCGCATGATCTACCAAGAAATGGACCAGACGTCGGAGCGACTCAAGGATATTGAAAAAGATGCAGCCACACTCTCCGAGAAATTCAACCGCACCAACGTGACGATGGACGCGTTCCGGGCGTGCATGCTCAAGTGCCTGGCCAAGCTCAGCACAGTGCACGGCTCGCTGGATTACGATGACCACCATGAGCTGAGTCGTGCCATGGAGACGCCCACGGCGGACCTGCTCCACATGGTTGAGCAGAAACTCAACCGTGTGCTGGATGTCATCAACCGTGAAAAGGCCGAGCGTGAGCTGCACCGCCACGAGGCCACGACGGCCACTGCCACGACGGATCCCCATGACAAGAACGCGTTCGTGCGAGCCCCCGCTCCATCCGAGAGCGAGGAGCATTTCATCCTGCGCATGTCGGATGCCAACACATCACCAGCAAACGTACGTGTGCGCCCCAAGTCCCGCGTCGCTGTCGCTCGTGCACCAGTGGTAGCGGTCGGGCACCACGAGTCGGCCAAGCAGTCTGTCGTGCGGCGACCACAGCCAGTGGCGGGGTCCGTCCCCGCCAATGGAGGGGACGAGGACCCCGTCGTTGACGCCACGCTGGACGAGGAGGTGGTTATTGACCGCAACACACGGAAGAAATTGGTGGGTCTCATCGTGAATCGAGGCAAGCGTGGCAAGAAGGGCGGGTCTCAACTGCATGCGGACCCATCCGCAGGTTACTAGTGTAAGCACATCGTTCCCCTTCCTTCATCATTCCCTTTCCTTCCCGACAGGAGGGTTTTCTGCATATCTTGGTACCACACTGTAGCTGTGCGCATTGAGAGCAAACAATGCAACCATCCCTTCTGTTGGACGATTTTAAACGCTTCTTTCGGTCTACGCATGCATACTCACGCAGCACGCACGGGTTGGTCGCTCATTGACCTTCGCCATCCCTCATGTATCCTAATAGGACGAGCATTCTGTCGGACTCCATTGACGTCGTTTCCTAACATTCAGAAGACAAAACAAAAACAAAACAAAAAAGGCTCAAAAGTTATGCCGAAACGACAACCTCCAGGAAAACATAAAGACATGACACGGTGCGTAAGGAACGAGGAATATCCGGATAAAAACCGAGCCGAAAATAAATTTAAAAAAGAGCTCCTCCTTTTCAGTTTTCAGAAAACGTCAACCGGGGAACCTCGAGCCATTTCCGCGAGCCACAGACGCAGGACGCGGCGCTGATTCCGTCGAGCATACAGTACCTCTCCTTGTGTCTGCCTGCCAGTGCTGCATCGCATGGCTGAGCGCGGTCAGCCAGGGCTGCATGTAGCTGGAGCTGCCCTCGCCTCCTCCTCAGCTTCAGCATCCACATCACCCCTGGTACGTGGCCACAGAACCCTTTTGTGGGGCTTCCCCTAGTGCAACGAGGTGCATGTACTAGTAGTGCGTGGCATTCAACCGAAACATGCTGTATGTGCTGATGTGGATGATGACAGGAGGAGGAGAAGTACCCAGCCGTCACCATGGGCACGGTCAAATTCGCGTTCCCGCGGACACTGGCGGATCGCGTGGGCATGCCCTGGCACTGGCTGCTCTGGGTACGAACGAGATGGACGATGGACTGCAGTGATGGGATGTCCATTGGCGTGGCGGGTGACACCACACTGACGTGATTTCATGGCAACGTGTCTGTCTGTCTGTCTGTGGAATTCTATGTGATGCATTGGCTAGAACCCGGCGCTGACACTCGTGGGCTACGTCGTGTTCAATGTCGTCTTTATCAGCATCGGGTACGTTTAGTTACACTGCATCTGGTTATATCCCGTGGTTCCTTTGGGTCTCCATGGCTACCGACCTACCTACTGAAGAAGCATCAATCGATCATGTTTTTCTTTCTCTTTCTCTGTATGACACTCAGGCTCCTGATCTCGCTGCTGGTAGCGCTGCTGACCCTCCCGGGGCTCTTCCTCGTGACTACCCTGGCGTTGATCGCCGTCGTGCGCCACGTCGCGCTCTGTGCCGTCTTCCCCGGTCAGCTTCAGCTTGTCACCCGTGAAGGGGAGCGAACGTTTGCCAGGCTCTTGATACGACGCATGGCCTCGTCCCTGGATGCCCTCCAGGACTGGGCTCGGTGTCTACGCGCGCCACCAGCGATGCCAGCGCTATCTTCTTCTTCCTCTTCCTCAACACCGACCATGATGCGACGATCGGCCGTGCACTCACAACGACGGCGGCTGATTCAGCTCCACGACCTCGTGGAGGAGGCATTAGACTCGGTGCTGCGCCCTTTACACCAGGCATTGACATGCCTGCACGACGATCATACGCTGCATACCAATGGCGGCTCGTTGTTGACGGCGCTCTCGGATCTCTTGGCCCTGTACGAAGAGGAGCTTCTTCCAGCGTACCGTAAGCTCATGACCACGAGCAGTACTCGCACGACTACCGAGTTTGAGCAACTGCAGCGAGAGCTCTTTGGTGTAGTGTCTTCTGCCAGGCCAGCGTCCGAGTCCATGGACACGATACAACAGACTCGACTGGTGACGGAGGTGCTGGCGAGAACAGACATCGTTCGGGAATTGCTACCGCTGCTGTCTGGTGAGAAGGACAGCGACGAGGAGGCTGCACAAGGGGTCCAAGCCCATCTGCCTCGTATTGGAAGAGCGCTGTGGCCACAGCCGCAACGGCAAGAGGGCGACCGAGAGACCACCGCCATCGTCAACCTCGACCTCATGCGCGCCGACCTCGCCTCCCGCTTCGTTACGTGATTGTTTTTGATTTTGACTTGTTTGGTGCTTTGATTTGCTTAGCTGTCATGCTCTATCTGGACATGCCATACTGACTAGCGTGTCTGTCTGTCTGTCTGCGCTTCTGTCTGGTCTGTTTTTTTTTTGTTTTTGTTTTTTGTGTGATGCCTCTTACAGAACGGCAAACAAGTCTGGATCACGAGCCAGGATGGTCACAAGATCGATGCCATGTTTATCCCCGCGGCGACAGCAGTGACGACAGCGACGGCTACATCATCACCATCGTCTGCCACCACCATCACCACCACCACCGGCGGCAGCGTGGGTGATCAGAATCCACACCAATACGAGAAGCGGCCTGTCATGCTTTTGTGTAACCCGAACGGCGGTCTCTATGAATTCCACCACATCCAGATGGACTGGATTCCGTTCTACACAGCTCGCCTGCATTGCCATGTGCTCGTGTTCAATTACCGAGGCTATGGGCGCAACACGGGCGCACCCTCTCCACACGCGAATCGTCTGGATGCGCTCGCCATCGTGGACTACCTGGTGCGCCACCCCAGCGTGGAATCCGGAGCGATCGGCGTTCACGGCGAATCCATTGGCGGACTGGTCGCAACGGCGTTAGCGAAAAGCTCACCGCATATCGCTGTGCTTATCGCGGACCGCACGTTTGCCAACCTGCCAGCGCTGGCACAACGGCTCGTAGCACACTGGGCCGGACCGGCGCTGCATTGGCTCACGTGGTGGCACAGTGACTCGGTGGGTGATTTCCTTTCGGCGCGATGCGCCAAGCTGGTGTGTTCCGACCCAGAGGATGAGGTGATCGTAGATGCGGCCTCGCTCAAGTCGGGGATCGCCATGCAGCTGGAACTGGGTGATCACACGTGTGCCATCCCCAAGAACGGCGTGCTGCCACCCTCGGGCAGCGACGCTGGTGACGGGGACGACGGTGACGACGAGGAGCCTGTAGAGTCTGTCGAGGATGACGCCAAACTGCTTCCCGGTGGAATGGGGGAAGACGATAGTATCGCTGCCAAGGCAGCGCGCATGCCCGGCACACTGGCCCACTGGGTGGCACAGACCAGTCATCGTGTATGCACGAAGGAAGCAGCCAAGGTTCACCGCCGGACGATGGCACGCGCTAGAACACGGCGAGTGAGTGAAGCAGATTCCAGACCCGAACTGGGGCAACCACTGACCGAGGCGGCAGTGCGCCGATTCAGTGATGCCGCGCTGTCCCTGGGGCGTCGAGCGATGAAATACGTGGAGCATCGCGATAGCCACCGGGACAGGCAAGCCAACAAGAAGGCAACACCTACAAAGGAGAATGGGGATGTGCGTACGAATGTCGATGCGAGTACGAGTCTTGGTACTGCCAGTGAGGACCAGGTGGCCATTTCCATCTCGAGTGGCAATGCGACGGCGACACTTGCCGTGTCGGGGGAGGTGGTGGCCATGGCATGGATGCAACTCGCGGCTGTTGACGGATACTGCGGGCAGTGCTTCCTGCAGGCCGCGGAGCATGGTGGGTACGATCGTATCCGCGCCTGGACAGTATCGCTCTTGACCTGGGGTTCCCAGCTTCGCACGACCCAGGAGCGAACACGGCCAACCCTGGCTGCCTTTGATCGGCAGGGCTTGCGGATGACACCAGTTCCGATCATGCATGTCCACGCCTGGCTGCAACGCGTAGCCGAGGAGAACCCTAATGCTAGGTTTGACTTGGATCTTGGCGTGGTCATCCAGATGGTGGAATATCTCGTGGATACACTCCAGCGGCGGTGGCAGCGACTAGACGAGGTGAGCGGGACGAAAACCCAGCAGCGATTTGGTGAAAACAACGACAACAACGAGTCAGTAACAACAACCGACTTGACGGCTACTACCGCTATCAACCGAGACGAGGACGGAAAGATCGCCAGCCAGCAGGTGGGAGCGTCGTCACAGGCCGGGCAACTATTGACATTGCACTGCGGACATAACAAGCGTTTTGACGAGCGAGAGAAAAGCGAGCTCACCCAGTTCCTACGCAGCGTGGGCTTTTTGCCTGCAGATGAGTAAGAGAGAGGTAGTGAGTGTCTGCGTGTGTGGGGGACGTGGGGGCATGATAAGGAGCGATGTAAAACTCAACGCTGGACGAGAAAGAAATCAACATCAGCTTCCAAGTATTTCATCCAGTTTCTGATTCAACTCCACAGCCAACATGACACTTTGCAGACGACAGCTCAAGTTTTCTCGTTGTCTCCTCCATCAAAACTAATAGAAACCACTCATACTCACCACTCGGTCGCAAGCAACTCAAAGTTGGCCGCAAAGCACGTTGGGCACGCAGTATCGACCACGCACATGGCATGGAAGGCGTGTCCGCACGGCAGTAGCGCCACCTCGAGGTTGCAGTTGTCTATAGATCCAACCCCAGAGCAACACAGAATTATAAAGCGTGTGAGTATATCGATCGTCAACCCAAACATCTGTCCATTATTGCGCTTACCGTTTGCAGCGATGATCACGACCGGGAGGTCACAGACCGCACAGGTCGCGTCGTGCAGCTGAACATCACCACCCCAGTCACTGCTGCGGTATTCAAAGAAACGCGACACCAACGCCGTGGGTGCTGTTGCCATTGACCGGTGCCGGTCTACACCTTGATCAACTCCAGTATCAGATTCACTATCACTGGTTGCGCCACCGTTGCTTCCACCATTCACGCTTCCACCGGTTTCACCTCCCTTCTCACTATCCGAAGGAAGAATCAAGGCATCAGCTTGACCCATGTCGTGCTCGTATTGCTTGCGTTTGCGCTGCCAACGCTCAAATGAAATTTCGTCGAGTGGCGGACGCAGTGCACCTCGCTCTAGCTCCAGCAGCGCGTGAACCTGTGGTGCAAAGGAGATACCTCCAGCGTCATTGCCGAGTCCATTTTCGTCAACCCCAGAAAGTAACGAGAATGACGAAGGCATCGGCGTGAGCGCACCCGTTACTGCGGCGGCAGATGCTGCCGATAACGACGAAGACGCTTCCTTGTAGGCAGCCCATACATGAGTATCCACGACTTCGAGCATATGATCAACTTCTTCACGCTGCCGTTGATTCAGCACGTGCGTTTCCACAATGGTTTGGTACAACGCCAACGAGCTCGCGCCAAACAATCTGGGGAACTGCGCCAAGAGCGCCATACCTGCTGGTGCACCCAACGCATGAAGAAGTGCGTGAATCACGGTTGTGATGGCAGCGTCGCGAGCTTCATTGTTATCATCGCCACTGTCTTCGGGGGATTCTTTGTCACAGCGTTTTGACTCATGTTCCATTTCGTTGTCTACCTGCGCCGTGTTGCCAGCTTGGAATGTCTCTAGATATCGCTCCATATGACCCAGTACCGTTGCAACGACCCTGTTGGAGGGTGGGATCGAATTACTGGACGTTGACGAGATAATGTGAACATGTGCCACGCGGAGCAATAATTCTTCCAGTAGCTTCCATTCGCGCCCCGCCAACACCAGGTCCATGGCGACCGACAACTCAGTCCACACTGGATCCTCCTCCCCCACGATCGTCCCATCTACGCGCATGAACGATTGATGTAGAAGCTCCAAAATGGCAGCAGTGTCGTGGTGACGGTCGCACAACGCCCACACACGTTGGTGATCATAACAGAATCGCTCTGGATGTTGCAGTAGTCTACAAAGCCAACCTGACCGAGTATCACAATTGCTCCCGTTGCTGTGCGTGTCATTCTCCTTGCTGAAGACCGTACTTGTAATAGCGTCTCCGCCAAAACTCAGGTGAAGGCACCTGCTAACGAGCAAGAGGCTACGGCCAGCACTTTCACCCTTTTCGGCCAGTAACCGCACCAAGTAATGAAAGTACGTCGCGCTCTGAGGTGCATTTTCAGGCCGCTCGCTTTTCAACAACTGAAGAAGAGCATCTTCATCAGTTCCCTGTTCAGCAACACTTTCATTGTCTTCGTTCTTGCGCATAGTGTCCACATCGAGAACGCCAAAAAGACAGCGTTCTACGTTCCACGGCGTGATCAATGGATACGCAGCGACGCACCACTCGATTGCATCTGCCGCGCATTTCTTGAAAAGCAGATCCAACACTTGCAACAGCAAACAGAGTGGGGCACCGCTTTCCTCAATAGTTTCCTTGGCGAGACTAAACTTCTTTTCAGCAATCCAATTCACCACATCATCACAGACGCTTGCCATGCTCGAGCTGGAAACAACCTGGCCCAACACGGCATTCAATGCACCACTGAGACGACGGCGATTGCAAACCTCCGCAGCCAACTCCGTGTTAAGGTAGACACCATACTTTGTGACAAAGACTTCTGCCTCCGCCGGTGACCAGCGCCTCACTTTGGGAATGAATCCGTCGTCTGCCTCGTCAATATCCGCAGCGTCATCCGTCAGCTCCAGAATGACGCCCATCTCGTATGCGTACGGCTTGGTAGAGGCACTCCCATCACTACGATCATCCATGGCGGTCGCTGGGCGAACAGTCAACGCACTACCACCGGTGCAAACCGCAAAGTACACAGTCACCAGCACGCGCACCATCGTCCAATCGCTGCGCGTCAGTGGCAGTCCATCGCCATCTAACAATGCCTCACCGCGTGTAAGTAAAGTGTCCTTGTTCAACGGCACTCCTGCTTTAGGAGATGACATAGGCGTCCCCCCTTTTGACACCGGAGTTACTTCATTGCTGCTTGCAATCGAATCACTCGCCTTTGCAGTGGGATCGAAGCATGTCAGCCACAATCCGATGACTCGCGAAACGGAATTGAGATCTCCTTCCAGCAAGTACATGTTCGCAAGACATGCGCATACTCGCGTGATGCCAGACGCTGGCCAGAGTCTTTGCGACAGCCGCGCGGTTTTTTCTGCCGTCGCGGCAGCGGCACCTAAGTCACTTAGTAACTCGGGAACCTGGCGCACCAAAACGCTGTCCAACTCCGGCATCGTAGCCAATAAACCGCGCACCATGCCCTTGCACTCGTAATCACAACTCGATCGACCACCCAGCTTGTGCTGCAACGAACCAATGCTTCGTCGCCGCCTACGTTCGCGGTCGTTGTGTGCAACAGGTGAGGGATAAAGGTTGGTCGCGGTAGCCAGGGACGCACTCGACGTTGACGATGCTGTTTCCGCATCGTAATGAAGACTTGAACTCTCATCCGACAAAAGCGATGTCTTCTCCGTGGTCAGGTTTTCCACGCTGCGACTTTTTCGAATGGGCAAACTCGTTGGCTTGGGAGGGAACAGAACCGAAGATCCTGACGGTGAGCCGGCGGGCAAAATGCTAGCATCCGTCGCTCGTCGGACAGTCGAGTCGCCATTTCTACTACCAACACTACCCGGCTTCTTTGATTCATCGTTTGCGTCAGCTCCAGTGCCAGTTTCGTCTTGGACGGCATCCGGCAGAGAGATTTGCTGCTCCAGAGGTAAGTTGGAGATGTACTTTAACTTCGAGTCCCAGATATCCATGGAGATGGCCTCCAGCAGCACCTCAGCATCTACCCCTCCACCGCCTCCCCCCCCCCCACCACTTCCGTCACCAGTCGACGACATGGCGATACGCAGGACTGCGTATTCGTGCACCAACTTCCGGGGCTTGTACTCGATTGGATCCAACACAGGAGCGTCCATGTCAGGTAGGTCACCGAAGATACCACCAGCACCCAGACCAGAGCCACCACCACCACCATAGTAAAACTCTGGATTGGTCGCCGTGTCCATAAAATTGGAGATCATGTTTGCACCAGGAATGAAAGTAGTAATCGCCTTTGCTGCCGCACCCGTCTGGTGAAGGGTACCACGTAGAATCTGATTCACGTTCAGACTGCTGTCCTCAGCTCGTGCCTCCTGGATATGGCGCACCTCCGCTTCTACATCCTCCATCCAAGCGTCTCGGTCATCTGAACGTACGATGGGGTCACTGACGGCCACATCCGGAATGTCGATCATTCGCGCTTCAAGTGTAGATCCATCAGGTGCATAAATGCTCCGCGAGTACGACATCACCGAGGGAGTCAGCACGTCTAGGTACTCCTCGTTTGTATGCAGTGCACTTGTGCCAACTCTTGTTGTCGCAGCTGCCGTTCCGTTCTTCGCGCCAGTCGCTTGAGTAGCAAACAAATCCGGGCTAGGAGTCTGTTCACGTTGTTGCTGTTGCTGCTGTGGGCGTTGTTTAAAAATCACTTGAAGTGGAGTGGATGCATCAGCATCGTTGGCAGCAGTGGATTGGTACTTTTCCTCCAGCTCCTTTGCATATGCGAGTAGTGACTTAAGCTTGATCATTCGTTGCTCTCCAACTTCCTGATCAACTGCGTCACTCGCTTTGTTGGTAGCAAGTGTCTCGCTCCACTGATTTTGAAGCGTTTCTAACATCGCAGCGTCATTGATCGCATATTCAATCGCCAGCTACATTCACATCGGTATCAGCACACACAGCAAATAAGCAATTGCCAATGAAAGTACATTGACCAGGACCCTGTTAGCGCAATCTTACCTCAACAGCCTTCTCAACATCGTCTCCAGCGTAGATGTCGATGAACTGACGTGCAGAACAGGTTTGGACAATAGAAATCTTGGGCCCATCGCCGTGAAGCACAACCAGCATCGAGTTATGCAGCACCTACAAGTCCAATAACTCCCGTTCGTGAGAGCGGAATTCTGACTATTGGCCCCCATCAAACCACCATTTTGTTCACCAACCTTTAAGTCGTGGATAACGCCGAGGTCGAGATGCCACTCTACCACTTCAACCGCCAGAGGGTCCAACAGAAACAACACGCTCGTGCCAACGTTCCAGCTCACCAGTAACGAGCGTGATGCATCAGCGGTCGCGTTCCCCCCCGAAGTCGAAGCCCATGGCGACGGCAAGAAATGATACAACGCCAGCTTGTTAATCGTCAAATCACGCGGCTGAATATTCTCATCCATGGCACACCCGGGGCTCTGCAGAAAGCCGACGGGTGCTTTCGTCAATGGGAACTTGAGCGTCGCAGACACAGTGCCCGTTTGAGGATCGGCGATCCACACGCGCCGACCAGGGCGCGCGGAAAAAACCTTAACATTAACGGACGCGCCTGCCGACGTGGATTCCGAAGCGGAAGTAGTGGTAACAAAGCAAGCACCAAAATTGCCCTGGCGCGCCTTCGTGCCAATCTACAAGCGAAGGCACAAGCAAAATACAGCCACAGCCGGTACAATCACCAATTATTTGTTGTTCCACTGCGACGGTGAGTCATGTTGTTCATGAAGCAGTTGGTATAGCGTACCTGCACAACGCTACCATCGGAAGACGACAAGTTGAGCAGCAGGACACGGAGCTGAGACGACACCAGGAGGATATCTGCGCGGCCGTATTTCACCATGTCCAACTACCGTATCCATCACAACAATACGCAATCATATTCAACACCAGCCACAGCAAGATGACAGAGGTCAAACATCCAAGTTGACACTTGTTGGTTGCTCCACATGGGCAGCTGCAACGCACCTGCACAATTCCAGTCTCCTCTTTCAGCAGTAGCTCCGTATCAGCACTACCAAAGAAAGCAGAAACACCGGCACGAACGGTTGTCTGAGCAAGCATGCCTCCATTACACGCCGAGTACACCCGCGAGCCAGGACTGTCCCAGAGTAAGCAAGTCACGGGGAATCCCTACACGCCACCATAGATATAGACCCACCCATAGAACCCCCAAGCAAAAGGAAACATTTGTGGTTGGTTCACCATTGTGGTCACAAAGACAACAATCGTTTGCTGGCGTGGATACTCCACGTACCGTATGGAAATCGTGCTTGAACTCCACGCGGTCACCAATCTTGTTGTAGTCCGTAAGCAGTAGGCCGTAGACGACGCCCCGCATCGTGCCGACCACGAGCCGTTTCTGCAGCGGGCAAATGCTCAGGCACGCGACCCCGACGCGATCGCTCGAGCTGGGTGGCGACAGCATCTTGACGAGATGGTACTTGGCCAGCGTCGTGCGCTTCACCTCCGAGAGACTGCCACTGCTAGTGTTGTGGTTGGCGCTGTTATCCGAGCGATTTGAGGACGTCGCGTACAGGCACACATGCCCATTGCTCGTGCTGGAACCGTACCAGTCCAGCCGTTGCAGCAAGTATAAGGTAACAACAGCAGCAACAACAAACCGGATCATACGATCAATCAATCAGTACCCCCCCTCCCCCTTGCTGCCTACACCATGCCGTCGTCTCTACTCTGCGTATCGACGAAACGAATAAATGAATGGACAAATGAGCGTACGAACGTACCCGCATGCCAAAAAGTTATCGGACGCGCCGATGCACGTGAACTTGGCGCGCTTGATCTGCGTGCCGAGCGCCAGCTCCTCATAATGCAACAAGGGGCGGCTCCGGAAGCTCTCGGGCGCCGCCTCTGCGCCTGCGTTCTCATCGCCCGCGGCCGCCATGGCCAGCAGCGTGTCGTGTTGCTATGTAGCTCTGTAGCGCCTTCCCTGGTGCGAAGGCTCTGCTCGCACTATTATAATACTCGCGGTAGCTAACGGTAGATGATGCTGATGATGATGACTGCTTGAAGCTTCCTGTGCGCCAGGGGCTCACTTCCGTCAATTTGGCCCGAAGCCACCTGCCAGTGTCGAATCAAGGTGGGGAACGCGAAGAAGTGGGTCAGAATACGTCGGGGCATCCACGGATTGTGACGAAACATGGTGTGTTTGGTGACACCAGTCGAGTGTACTTCTTTAACGCGCAACGGGGACTTTCGTGTTGACGTTATATCAGTACATGACTCCCAGTACGCTGCGACGCGCGCAGTTGAGAACTCATCGGGGATGCGCACTTCTTGGCCACCATGTGGCGGTTAGCTCAATGCCCCCAATCCGCCTGATTTGTGTGGGGAGCATTCATTATACACCGGTACATTGTGATTCTGTATTGGTACAGTCTGTGTGGAGCCAGGCTAGCATGCGCACCCAGTGGGTGCCAGGTCCCCATCCAGTCAGGGGGCTCTCCATCTGGGCATTGGGCGTGGAAGAGTTGCGCGTTCGACACCATTGAGGCTTCTTGTCCTACTCATGGCAAGAACAGACCACACAGCTCACCTCCAAAATCTGGGCCCAGATGGAGATGACCTTTTCCTGCCGCCGACAGCCGGCTGAAAGGGAGTTAAAGGCGACCATGCAGAACTTCTGCAGGGCTGGGCTGGGTTCTCGTGATCTGCGCGGCGTCGCCACTCCACTCCACTCCTCTCCACTTCACTCCGCTCGTCCCCCGCTCCACCGCCCCACGAGTTCATTTCGCAAGGCACCTCTGATCAGACACACCGACACACCACGGTGGTGTGGCGCGTGTTGATCGTTTAGTAGCGACAAGCCAGCATGTTGTTGCGTTCCTCCTTCTATTACGCGGCGGCCAGCGCGTGCGCGGCCCTGTTGACCGTGGCTGCGGCCGACCCCACCACCACGGCCTGTAAGGTGGGTGGCGTCGAGTTCAACGGGCTCGCGCACTACCTCGCTGGGCGCCACCACTTGGCCGGCAGCATCTACGCAGACTGCGTCGCCGGCACACCGACGTGCTACGAGGATGACGCCATCCCCGACACCATGGACGCTGTTGTGCCCTGTGAGTCGGTGGATGTCGCGGAGCGCACGCGTGAGCTGAGCCTGTTCATCAACAGCCAGAACGCGTGGCCCGAGCGCGTGGTATGCTACCGGTTTGCCGACACGTTCACGCCCGAGCTGGAGCAGATCTGGCAGGAGTCGTTCCAGGAGTACCAGGACCGGGTGCAGATCACGTTTGTTGAAACGTCACAGTGTCGCCCGCAATACGGAGAGGATACCCGCATTTGCAACAATTGTAACTCGGCGCTAACGATCCAGACCTCGGAGGAAGGCTGCTGGGCCGTGCTGGGCTTCCAGGAGGGCGACTGGCAGCCCAAGCTGAACCTGGGTGGCGGCTGCCTGTTTGCTGGTACGATCATGCACGAACTGGGCCATGTCTTGGGGCTCTCGCATGAGCACCAGCACCCGGAGCGCGAGGTGATTATCCTGCGCGACCGCCTGGCCGTGGCCAGCAGCAACTACGTCATTGAGCACAACCTCGAAACGACCGCGTACGACCGCGAGTCCATGATGCACTACCCTGGTGAGGAGATGTGCATCCCCAAGGACACGAGTGTGCGCTACTGTGATGTGACCGAGACCGAGGCCAACGGCTGTGTCGTCCCGACCGAGGAGCACTGCGATCGTGGGCTGCAGGAAACGTTTGGCAACAAGGGACACATCACGGATCGAGACCATGACGGCATCATGCAGCTCTACGCCAACGAAAAGGTCAACTCCAACTCGCCTGGGTACACGCCCGAGCCAACGCCCGAGCCAACGCCCGAGCCAACGCCCGAGCCAACGCCCGA
>JAADWT010000819.1:0-14090 GCA_023336285.1 Pythium grandisporangium
CCCACACCTCGGTGACTCGGCAATTGATCCGCTCATCGACGTTTTGTACGATCTAAAGCACGAAACGTGGCCGAGCTCGGAGACGCTGGGCGATACAACACTGAATGTTGGAATCATTGGTGGCGGTCAAGCGACGAATGCGCTTGCTGAACATGCCTCTGCGTTGCTGATGTTCCGATTGACTACGCCACCGGATGAAATTCTGGAACGAGTCAAGGTGAGTGTCAAGTCCTCGATATTGCTTCGGGTTGTTTGAGATTGACATGACTGATATTTGGGTGATTTTTATATCAGAAAATCGTGAACGGACGTGTGGATGTGGAACTCTACACGTCGAACGCACCTGTCCATCTCTCCGTTTTGGAGGGATACGCGACCGACGTGGCGTCATTTAACACGGACATTCCGTATTTCGATTTTGACGGAAAAGCATACCTGGTCGGTGCGGGCAGCATTACGGACGCTCATTGCGAACGAGAGTACATTGCAATCGCGGATTTGCGTGAACTGGTTGGTTTCTACTTCGACCTAGGTAGCAAGCTCATCGCATCGAACTGAGTCGAACACTCAGGATGCCGTACGTATCCGACGGTTGTCACAAGCGATTGCTTGGACGACCTGTTGATGGTTCTACTAAAATTTCAAACTTGCCAATACGTTTTCTGATACCCAAATTCGGAATGAGCAGGACGATCAGTTTTGATTCGCAATTTGTTATTTCTCCACTGGTTTGTCCACGGATGCCTGGATATATGCATCTACGGTTCATTAGCTCCTACCTCAGACAACGCTGGTGTCGGTGGTATTGCCGAACTAGACGATGAGAGATCGAATTGAATCGGGTCGGCGTTCCCCCACTCTGTGCGCCACTCAATCTCTCCGTGAGCAAAATTAACGCCAATATGCTTTTCATACTCGGCCAGCGACCGAGTCGGACCGAGCCCAAATGGGTCATTGCCCTCCTCACTTCCTCCCGAGGTACCCTCCTTGCCTGTGCCCACCAACAGCGCAGTGATTCGTTTCTGAGATGCAAGACGCTGCTGTTGCGTGGACTCGGTTTCCAGCTCTTGAAAGACAGGGCGATGTGCTCGAGTCCACAAATGATACACGATCGTTTCTGTGGGCGCGAAAAAGTCCCAACCATGCGTCCAAAGCCGCACATTCATAGATCCTTCTTCACCAAAGAAAAGTGAGCGCAAGCTAGGATCATAAGGAACTTCCTTGATGACTTGGGCCGATGAGAATGCAAAACCTGCTGCCCAAAACAAAGATGGGATCGGCCTGTAGAAGTAGATAACGAGATTAGCTCCCAAATCACAGCCATACTAAAAAGAAATTACTTTGAAGAAAAACATATACAACACAACAAACGTACGAGTCTGCCGTTCGAGTGAGGGTCTTGCCCGCTTGTCGAAGCATGCCGTGCTCATCAAAGCCAGTAGCACAAAGCAAAGTTGGCCGCGTATCGTGCGGGACCTAAACGCATATATCGACAAATACGCCACCACCACGGAGGAATTAGACACAACGTTCTTGAAAAACGTTAATACCACGCCGTTGATGGAACGCACCTCATTCGGAAGAGTGTACCCGAGTGGGTACGTTGTCAGAATGGGCTTGGCGGAATCGCATTTCTCAAGTTCGTCAATCAGGAACGAGTCCCATCCTTCTCGGAATCGCATGTGGCTGTCGATCTGGAGGTAGAACGTCTCACCCTGCCATAGCGACTGCGTGATCGCACGTGCCACACATGGACCAGAGGCGTCACGATAATGCATCCAGTGCACGCGAACTTGGCTCAGTGGGTAAGTGGCGGTCAGGTATCGCCGTGGATCTTCCTTACTATCGACCACGCTTTCCTCATCCTCACTCTGCAGACAAATCCCGATCGTAATCCGTGTAGGGTGCGTGGCCTTGCGCAAGAGGTCATCGACCGTATGACGGCACTCTGAATCGCGATAGCTCGGGATCGCCACGAAGATGGTCGCGTCACCGTCAACGTTCTGTGGTGTTGACACCGGAGCGATCAATGATTGGTGCGCGGGCTTCGCATCGTTCGTAGCAGGTGCCAAGAACGCGGCGATCGAAGGCGGTAGCCGCTGCAATAGGTTTCTTCCATCCGCTGAGGGAAGTGCGACTGCTTCCTGTGAGGAGGTATGCGCAGGAGCTGACCCTGACCGCGGGCCATAGTACCAAATCGTGAGTGCTAGCCGTTCGTGAAGAGCTGGCAGCACTTCATGCTCCACATCCGAGCTGCGAAACACCACAAGAGTGTCCAATGCCGGCGGCACATCCCAATACGTATCCGTGCCGTCGTTGAGGTATACGCGCAGGCAGCCCTTGTGCTCGGGTTCCCAGTCTTCATTCAGGTAGTACACACACGTGAGCAGGCGTACAAGCTCCTCCTCGTCCTCAATCTCACTAGACCCATGGGCGTGGTGCTTCGGTTCCCTACTCGGGTACGTATCCGTGTGGCGCACAAAGCGACTTCCATCTCCAGGCTGAACGGAAAAAAGACCGCGAAAACAAAGAAAAGCGAAAAAAAACAAAACAATTGTCAACGTCACATGCCGCGCGGTTTCAATCCAGTCAATAGCGTCGTCCAATCGTCGGGACATTGTTTATTGGAGACGTCACCGCAAGTCGAAAAGGTGTCGTCAGTGAGCGTCACATACCGACCACCACATCAAAAACAAACGTCAATCAGCCACACATCACACACAGCAGCAGTAGCAAACCCACAGCAATCAAATCCAATTACAAGCACAAAGCCCCAAAGCCAAAACCAAAACCAAATGTCAACCTGTTAGAGTGAGCGCGCGAAAAAGAAAGGAAAACACACAAGCAAAGTAAACCCAAAGAAGAAGAGCAAACTCGAGCGTGTGTGTACGTACAAAAACTGCCAGCTGCGTGGACGTGACGTTGCGCAGCTGAAACTCGGGGATGGCCAACTTGACGCCGTACGCGAGCTTTTCCACACGACGCAATAGATGCCCAATGGCTGGGGCCAACGTATTGTTCTCATCTTTCGTTTCAGAGTTGCCTTCGATCTTCGTACCAAGTGACGAGGGGCGCTGAATCCAGTGGATACGATCGCCACGCACAGCACTCTCGAGCCGCTGGTTGCTGCCGTGCCCAATGCCCGCCGCATGGAAAGATGCGGACCGAGACAACGCAAGCAGAGCGTCTCGAACCTGCAGCGCATGCTCCGCGCCGAGGAAATGCGGCTTGACGACGAAGCCAGGTGCCTCGGCCCCACGCAAAGCTATGATACCCGACGTGACCAGAGGAATACCAAACGTGAGAGCACAGAAGACCCATGCCCAAACAATAAATCCACCGAGACACACGCGCAAAGAAAGATCGCACAGGAAGACAGTAACCAAAGCACGTGAGTACTCCCATCTTTTTTCTCACTTCCCTTCGGTCCAATTCCGTGCTGTCCTCCTGCCCTCCCTTCCTCCCTTCCTCCCCGTCTTGCACTACTCCAAAGCGGGAGGGAACGACAGGGTGTGGTACACCAGACAGCGCAACAGCACATAATTTCAGAGCAGCAGAGCAACAGTACCAAAGACTTCGCCGGGGTTCAAGAGCTCGGGCGCTCCACGTCTAGCCTGTGTGACCAGCCGACGGTTGGTGGTCAGCTCTTCCGTGTCTGTAGCCTGGCTTTCCTCTTCACCGTCGCTCTGTCTCTGGGTCGCGGAGGTCGCTGAACATTGCGTGTCCGTTGCTATGGCACCTGGTTCGGGCCGATGCGCTGGTCTCACGGGCAATGGACCACCCAGGGATGCCTCTACGAGCGCCTGTAGCTCTGGCGAAAGTACATTGAGTAGCGTCGTGCCCGTGGCTGTACCCACGGGCTTGGGCTCCGTTGTGGGTCGTGATGTCATTTGGTATGCCGCGCCTGAATGAATATCAATCCGCGAAAGAAATCAAAGAATGCGCCAAGCGACCGACACCCTCTCAATTAGAGGCGATTCAATCTAGGGCACGTCCAGCCAAGCTCAAGCTGCCGGTCCACCAGCCACGCGAGCAAATGGATAGATGCGTCTGCGATGCACTCACTGAGCCTCTCAGCCACTGAGAGGCTGAGCCTGGATGGACCTCCTCGTGGCTCGTCCCTCACCTCACTTGCCCGCGGACGTGGACGCCGATACAGTACTGTACCCCAAACGGTCGTGTGGATCGTTTGCTCGCCGATTAGCGTGTGCCCGCCCGCGCCGCGGCTGGTCAACCAAAATGGCCATTTCATCTGAGTCTGATTCCTTGGGCGGTGCAGTACTCTACTGTATTAAGTGAACTGGGCAAATGTGTCCCAAGCGGCCAACCTGCGACATACGGAAGTATCGATTGTGAGTTGATATGTCACATTGACAGGATAGATATGAAAGCGTTCTCGGTAGGAATTGCGCAAACTGATGAGGTTTCGTTTTTGAAGGGTACAATGAGACGAAGGTAAGACATGACCAAACAAAGAATGCGCTATTTCTTTATCACCTTCAAGTTGTCGTTTGCGTTCCGACTTTCGGCGACAACAGGATACCGGTACCCTATCCGGATACCAATGCTTCACGCACCTCAACTTGCACCAATTTACATGTTACAGCAACATAACAGCCGCCGCCTCAACATCAACCACCATAAGAAGCCTCCAACGCCAACGCCAGCGCCAACGCCAACGCCAACACCAACACCAACACCATCCCAAACGCTATTGTCTCATTGTACTCCCCTCCCCACCATCACCAATCACTTCATTGACATCCATGAGCTCGTTCCGTGTGCGCATCTACAACGCGCAGGAGATCGTGCAGGTCTGCGCGCAGGGCGAGCGCGTCAAGGCCGGCGCCGCCCAGGGTGAGCTTGCCATCATCCGCGGCGGCGGCTCGCTCATCGTGGATCACGACGGCAAGATCGCCGCCGTGGGGCTGGACCGCGACGTGGACGCGTGGCTGGCCACGCAGCCCGCACCCGTGCGCTTTGAGCAGGAGATTGATGCACGCGCGTTCTGCGTATTACCCGGGCTCGTGGATGGCCACACGCATCCCGTCTGGAGCGGCAACCGCGTGAACGAGTTTGCCATGAAGTTGGCCGGCGCCACCTACATGGATGTGCACGCCGCGGGTGGTGGCATCCATGGCTCGGTGCGTGCCACACGCGGAAGCAGCGAAGAAGAGCTGTCCACGTTATTGCACCAGCGTCTGGATCGCATGCTGCGCAGCGGTACGACCCTGATTGAGGCCAAGAGCGGATACGGCCTGGACACGGAGACGGAGCTCAAGATGCTACGCGTCTTGCACATGGCGCAGCATCCTGTGGAGATTGTCGCCAACTTTCTGGGTGCGCATTCCGTGCCCGAAGGAAGCACGGCTGCCAGCGCAACCGAGGATATCATTGAGCGCCAGCTGCCGGCCGTCATGCAGGCCAAGGCCGACGGCACCATTTCCCCCGAGCTCATGTACGTTCACGGACTACTGTTCTGTACTATTAGCCTGTCGAGCAAGCGATACTCGTTGTGTATGTGTGTGTGCATATGGAAATGTTGTGACTAACTCGTGCTGGTTGCGATTCGTTTGATGGAATGAAATACTACTGCTGCTGCCACGCTACTACTACTGAGCGCAGCGATGTGTTTTGTGAAAAGGGCGTGTTTGAGCGTGAGGACAGCGAGCGCATCCTGGCTGCGGGGCGACTTGCCGGACTGCAAATCAATTTCCACGGTGATGAGCTGCATGGCATGCGGTCGGGTGTGTTGGCCGCAGAGCTGGGTGCGCTGGCGGTCTCGCATTGCGAGATGCTGACCGAGGAAGACATCCAGGCCATGGCCAGCCATGAACCACCCATCTTCGCGGTGCTCTTGCCCACGACCAAGTACATTTTGAAGCTGCAGTCCCCACCGGCGCGTCAACTGCTGACCGCTGGTGTGCCCGTCGCGCTGGGCAGCGACTTCAACCCGAACGCGCACTGCCTGTCCATGGCCATGACCATGAACATGGCCTGCGTGCTGTTTGGCATGTCCATGCCCGAGGCGCTCGTGGCTGCCACCATCAATGCTGCCGCCTCGGTGCAGCGCTCGGCCACGCATGGCAGTCTGGAAGTGGGCAAGCAGGCGGACCTGGTCCTGCTGCGCGCAGAGCAATGGGAGCAGCTCGTGTACGAGATGGCTGACCCACCCATTGCGCACGTCATGAAGGCCGGCACGCTGTACCCGCCCATGGAATAACGAGGCCACGACTGATTGCTTGGGATTATGTTCCTGCGTCGCAGTCTAATCCACCCCGACTCTGTCCGAGTGAGACCTGTAGTCTGAGAACACAAACGCACGCCATTGGTTACTGTAGCTCTCTCTCCTTTCAGAATGAAGCATATCTGTTGATCAGTTACAATGCTCTCTCCCTCTCTATTTCTCTCGCTTGCTCGCTCTGGATCACAAACTGCGGCAGCTCACCCGCATACCATGGAAGTCAACACTGGCTCGTGCAGTACGCTACTGCGTTGGTGGCTGGTACGTGTTCTTCTCGTTCCATTCGTCCATCTTCTTCTCAATGAATGCGACAACCTTGGGATCAGGGACAATAAATAGATGCGTCTCGTCCAGGTCCTCGATCACGAAGCGTTGCTACGAGGGCGAGTGGTAAGCAAACAACACACAGGTAAACCAGCACGGTCAGCACATACCGACCGCACCGAACACCATTCGCCACAGAGAGAGAGAGAGAGAGATCCGCTAAATCAATCGCATGGCAGGTGCGTTCGCTCTCGTCCCTACCTGCACGACGGATTCGTTGAGAAACAACAGGTATTGCTTCGTGGCCGGGTCACTAGCGCCGGCGCGGAGGACATGGGAAAGTAGCACGCATTGCATTCAACACGTCAGTCGATAATCCAGCTCCATTACGCGTCTGCGGATGCCATAGTCGTCGCTGATCTCATCCTCATTCCTACCATTTAACCAGCACGCCCTTGTTGGCCGTCGGCATGTTTGCTTTCTGCTCAATCTGTCAGCTTGGGATCTGCCTCTAGGTTCGTAACGCACCACACTTTCGGGATCCAACCGCACTTAGTGTACAGAGTGATGGTGCTATTGGATGATGATGATCACTGTGTCGGATTTTGCTTGGTGATGTGGATGACCGGAATATGCCGCGGCTTGGAAGCTCCATTGCGATCGTGAGACGCTCCTCGGCTTTATTCCAGCAGAAACTACCATCGTGGGCGCAGCGCATTGCCAGGTATAGCACCGCTACAGAGGTGCTCAGTATGCAGCTAAGGAGTCGTACCAAGCCGGTAAGCCAGCGCGGCGTGGAGCCGCTTCCATCAGCAGCGCCGCTACCAACACGAGCGCGGCGCAATGCCCCACGACACCCCAACAATGTTGTGCTTTCATCCATCAAGGACCGCACATTCTCAACAAAGGAGGTGCATATGGGAAGCGAAGCACGTCCGAAACGAGCCCGTTCAGCGCGACAATCACCGCGCAAGTCGCCGTCCAAGAAAGCCAAGCCTAGCGCTAAGGATGCGAGTACTAATGCCAGTGCCAAGGGGGAGGGGGAGGTAGTCGCGCCGGCTAACTGGGAGCGCGTTATGAAGGGCATTCAGGAGATGCGCGCCGGTCAAGACGCGGATGTGGATGTGGCGGGCATTGAGGTATGGGCATATGGATGGATGGGCGTCAAATGAGAAGGAAGGCACTGACGTAGGCTGGGTGGGCCATGCATTTGATGTCCATGCAGACGTTTTACGATGATGTCACGTACGCTCCGCACGTGGCGCGGTTCCGTGTGCTCATCTCGGCCATGCTGAGCAGTCAGACCAAGGACCCGGTCAATGCCGCCGCCATGAAGCGCCTCACGGCACATGGTTCGTACCCTTGGCCAAATCTCAAGCGTCTTCCACTTGAAACGGATGGAGTGGAAGCTTAACCTCTGGCGTGGGTACTTTACTGCTTATTGTCGGCATCGTGCAGGTCTCACGGTGGAAAGTATGCTCGCGATCGATGAGCGTGAGCTTGCCCAACTCATCCGTCCCGTGGGGTTCTTCAATAACAAGGCCAAGTATATCAAGCAAGTCGCACAAATCCTCACTGACAAGTACACCGTACCAGTAACCACCACCAACGACTCGAACGATGTGGTCTCCAATACGACAAACGGTCACAACAACAAAGCAACGACGCCACCAGTCGACCGTGTCGTGGATATCCCCAATACGTACGACGCATTGATCGCATTGCCCGGCATCGGACCCAAGATGGCCACACTCATCATGACCTGTGCCTGGAAGTCGTACGTCATGCCTTTTGCTTTGTGTGGATTCTAAGCACTCATTTGTATATAATCTATCTTCTCCTAGTTGACTGACGGTCGATCATGTCCATGACGCAGCACCATGGGGATCTGTGTGGATACCCACGTGCATCGCATCGCCAATCGCCTCGGCTGGGTTCGCACGTGGAACACTAAAACCCCCAAGTCACAGGACCCGGAGAAGACTCGCGCTGCACTGGAGGACTGGCTCCCCCATGCACACTGGGCCCCCGTAAACCCGCTTCTTGTGGGCTTTGGACAGACCGTATGCCTACCACGTGCACCGCAATGCGGGAGCTGCACCATCCGCCACCTGTGTCCGTCCGCGCACCACGACAAAACGGCGACAACCACGACGACTGCGTCGTAACGGGTGAGAAAAGTTGGCAAACTCGCAACGAGCAGGAGGGAAACAATCTACGTAGTCAACTGTGTGGGCCGTTTTGCTTTTGATTTTGGTTTTGGTTTTTTGTTTTGTTTTAGTTCTGGTTGTGTTAATTGCTCTCCAGGCCATCTTATCGCAGGGTTTCCTTCTAGACCGCTAATGAACCTGCTTGGGGGATGGCTCGAGACCACGTGCCGTCGTCGGCGCTGCCTTCTTGGACCGCACGACACGCGCCTCTGCCGGAATGGTGTTGTGCAGCGCCCGTGGTGGCGCGCGCTCCTTGGGCATGAGGCCCATCTTGATGTCCTGCAATTTCTTGGTGGCCTCGGTGGACTGCTTCGATTCCAGCACGGCCTGCACGTTGCGGTTGCGCTGTAATAACCGTTTCGAGTCGAGGTTGCGCTGCTTGACGTGCTCCTTGCGGCGGCCATCGATGCGCTTGAGTAGGGCCTGCAGCTCGGCCTGCTGCTGCTGCCGCAGCTTGGCCTCCTTGCGAGCAAATACCTGCTGAAATTCGTCCGTCATGCGCGCGCGCTCGCCCTCCTCCATCTCGTCAGCGACCGTCTTGATCTTCTGCGCCTCGGTGTAGCTCTTTTGCTGTGCCAGGCGATGCTGGCGACGCCTCCACTCAATCAATTCCTTGGAGAACTTTGGCGGACGCTCCAGGATGTCGTGCTGCAATCGCTCCTGGAAATCGCGCAGGTCCTGTGCGTGCTTGTCGCGCATCTGCTTCACGTAGGCCGACGCCATGCGGTCGTATTCCTCCATGTACTGATCCCATGCCTGGTTAAAGTCATTGAACTGCATGTTGTGCGCGATCTGGATATCCTGGCGTTCCGCGATCTGCTTGGCCTGTAGTGACTTGGACTGCCGCTTAAACTCCTGTCGGCGAAGCGCCTGTAGTTGCGTATCAGCGCGCTGTGCCTCCATGTAGTTGCCATCTTCCTCGCATTTTGTGCGGTACTCGTCCAGGATCGAGATGAACTCCATGACCTTCGGATCGGGTCCGAGCTGGAACGGGTCGCTGTCCTGCTGGTCGCCGCGCTGCAGAGAGCGCTGCACGAGCGTGAGGAAGGCATCGAACGCGATGGTTTCATGGTTGGCTGCATAATCGTCCAGTTCGTTCAGGGTCTCCTCCGTCATGTCGCGCCCCAGCTTGGCCAGCACGGTGGGCAGGTGTTCGGTCGAGATGAGGCCATCGCCGTGGTCGTCGTAGACGTGGAAGACAGCTACGTGCACAACGACAGCGTTAGACGATGTGGAGTCGGGCGATAGAGAGAGAGAGACAGAGAGGAAAGCCCCAAGGTTTATGTCTCTACCTCGCAGCGCGCCAACCTCTTCCGCCGAGAGTGTGCTCCGGTCATCGTTCATGTCTGACTAGGATACGTGGAGCTTGAAGACACCGACAGGACAAGACGCACGCGGGGTTTGCGCTAATGCAGATACACACGAGAAAAGGAAGGAGCAAGGAAGGGATGAGAAGGCACCGCTACTGACGGTGGCTGAGGTGCTGTGGACCAAGACCAAGAGCTTGATTGAGAACGGGAGGTCCACAGTCGTCATGAATGCGCCTTTGAATCGTAATGTTGGAGGCGTGGAAACTATTCCTGTCCCTCGTGCAAAGTCTCCATCATTGATGTCATGCTGTGTGACTCGTGCTCGAAGGACATCGCCTCACTTGTGCTGCTACTGTTTATAGAGACAAAAGTCTTACCACATCATTGCGATACCTATGTCATGAGTTTCTCTCTAAGTGGATCGCCTAGATCGAACCACACCCACGTTCACACCCCATGTTTGCTTCTCTTTCTCTCTTTCTTTCTCTCTCTCGCTCTCTTGTGTTATAACTCTGAATGTGACGCTCCCAACCATCATGCTTGTTCATGGAGTTGCTGATGATTCACTACCCCAGCTCCACAATTTCTACACTATCCACAGATTTGCCCATCGCTCTCTCCCCCCTCAGCGCTCTCTCTTCGACCTGTTTATCATATCTCCCTGCTTCACCCGTACCCTCTCGTTTGTCTCACGCCACGGTGGTGCTATTACGTAGTACTACTTCAAGTACTGGAGGAGGCTATGTCCTGCTCTTGACCCGGGCTCACCCACGCGTGCTGCAGACACTCCGCAGCAGTGGCGCGCTTCTTGGGCTCGTATCGCAGCATGGGCTCCAGGAAACTCGCCAGCGATTGCGCATCCTCATCTGAAAAGTGATACTTCTCGCGAAGTACTTGGTCCAGCGTCCAAAACTTGAGGTCACGGATGCGCTTCAGATCGCCCTTGCGCGTAAACAGCGACTTGACGTGCTTGCCCGAGGAAATGAACGAGCGGGGCATGCGCCCCAGCAATTCTATCATTTGCGCGAGGTGGTCTTCGTCGCGGTTAAAATTGCGTCCATGCTTGGGGTCAAACAATAAATCACCCGTGAGCAATTCAAAGATAAAGCACGCAAACGACCACATATCGGCCGACGTGTCATATTTCTTGCCCAAAATCACCTCGGGGCTACGGTACTGGCGCGTCTGAATGTCGTCCGTGAATTGCTTGTACGTCCAGCACGCATTCCCGAGGTCGCAGATCTTGCCACGCATCGCCAACATGTCGAAGCATGGTGCCGCACGCAACCCATCAAGACATGCTTGCCATGCTTGCAGGCGTCGCGTTGTCAACGTTGCCGGGGCACGGATGCGTGCTACACCGGACGTCGACCCGGGCTTGGCCATTGGCGTCAGCGCCAACGGGAGTCCTTGCACCACGAGACCAGCGGGATGCACGACAACAGACTGCACAGGTAGCTTGGGCAGGAAAAACCCAGGTAACGCCAGTAGCGAGTCGCTGGCCAGCGAAACAAATGCCACATCACGGAACACGTTCTGTTCCAAGTGGGCTGCAGGGCACCATCAAAACGAAATTTAATCGAGTCACAGTGGTTAGTATCCACGGAAAACCATCACACCCAGCAAAACCAAAAAGCGCAGCATAAAACGATCAAAACGCACCAAAGACGGACAGCGTGTATCGGGCGTCGAATTCAAGACGCCAGATGCGGAACGCGGCACGTTGACGGCCAGGGCTAATGGCGGTGGCGCTGGAAGTAGCAGTAGCCACCGTCAATTTGGCGTCGTCACATGCGATGGCGCATAAGTTGGCTTGCACAGCCGCTGTGCATGCGTCATCGGCTCGGTCAAAGTAACGCAGCACGAACGAAGTTTTGATCGACTGATTTGCAGCAGCCGTGCCATTGGTCTGCACTAGTCGTGCCGCGTTCGTTGATATCGTAAACTCAATTTCTTGGCGACGTGCACCGGGGATGCGCCCAGCCGGAAGCACCATCATGACGCGGGCCGCGTGCTCGGGTGGGATATGAACCCAGTCTTCGTCCTCATCACCAACCACAGCGCCATTGAGGGGGATTTCCACTGTCTTGTTATCAGCAAAGTTGGCTAAAAAAAAGACATCCGGACGCGATGCCACCGACAAAGACGCCGCGCTTGCAGCAGTGGGCACGGTATCCGTTGTGGACGTTAGCTGCAGAGCGTTCATGTTAGCTAGAAGCTCATCTTCCGTGCCCTCATCCTCTTCATCCGGCTCGTCACGACGATGCTTTGGCTTGCCGCCTTCATTCTCCTTCTCGTGTCTCTTCTTTTGCTTTTGACGCTTCTTCTTGAGCTTCTTCTTCAATTTCTTCTTCTCCTCACGAGACAACGCGTCACCTCCCTCTTCCAGCATGGCCTCCACTCGTTTCACGGGCGTCGTCGAAGCGTCGGACGCCACCACATTCGTTTCCGACAACGCGCCGCTTGCGCAAACAGCCTCACGTCGCTCCTTCCAGAAATGTGTGCGTCGCAATCGAGGCAGTCTCGGGATGCGGTGCGAAAGCAGCACGTTCTCCGGTTTAAGGTCCGTGTGAATAATCTCACACTTGGCGTGCAGGAACGCCAACGCCTCTAGCATGTCGTGTGCCAGATTTTTCACAAGCGCCATGGGCACGCCGCGGTAGTTGTAATGCTTGATCAGCGTCAGCAAATTGTCACCCAGCATCTCAAACACCATACAGATATCTACATTAAAAAACAACACGACATCCTGTCAGATCCTCGTTCTTCGAAACGTGCCTCACATCATACAATTGGATACACAGCACACGTACGCCTTCCATTGGGACCAGAAAACTCGAACGAGTCCACAAGCTTGACCACCTTGACATCACTCATCCCATGCTTGGCGGCTGCCGTAACAGTGCACTCGAGTAGATCGATTTCATCTTGCGCCGCCTCACGATAGTGGCGTGCACTCTTTTGCACCTTCATGGCCACGACGTTGTCGGTTGCACGGTCCAGACACTTCCACACGGTTGAGAAGTGCCCCCATCCAAGCTTTTCCAGCACCTGGAAGCGCTCATTGTAGACCTCACCCACCTATCATCCGTGTCAATCGTAAAAGCAACAATATCAGTCTTAGTATCAATGCCGCGCTCTATCAGTATGCTGCCGCTTCTTCTTCTTCTTCTTCTTTTTAGCACTGTCGCGTCCGCATTCCTGCTAAAACATGTCCACCAACGCACCTGCACGCGATGGTAGCCACCGGTTTTGTATCCTGTGGCATCTTCTTCCTCACTGTCCGAGGAGAAGTCATCCGATTCTTCTTCCTCGCTCAGCCCATCCTCCTCCCGCTCACCACCACGTGTGTGAACGTCATGTGCATCGCCATTCCCATTCCTACTGCCGTGCGCATTGCCCACCACCTCCTCTACGGCGGGCACATTCTCCTCGCTTGGCTCCAGGTAGTCGCCTAGGCTGCTGGACGGCAGGCTGCGCGAGCTTTGCGCCGACTGACGGTCCATCGACTCGGCCTTGGATTCACCGTGGCGATGGAACACACCATCATCCGCCCCAGGCGACCTCGGCACTGCTTCATCCAGCTCGCGCGCGCCACCATCCATAGGGCCCACACTCCCGCGCTTCTTCTTCTTCCGCTTCTTCTTCTTTCCCTTGCTGGCCGCCGTCGGCTCCGCTAGTGGCGCCGCCGCGCGCGTGTCCGACACAGCTACCGCGAGCAACATTCACAGTCCCAAGCCAATTCAACCACCCAGTCACTCAGTCAGTCAGTGCCCATGCCCATGCCCAGGCGCCAGCACAGCCCACGTGCGCGTGCAGCCTCGTACCTCCATCGCCTGCGTCCTCGCGGCGGTCGGAAGTCTTGGCATTGGCCGTGGCCTTGGCGGGTGCCGGTTCCGTGGCGTCCATGGCCATGCTTTCGTCCAGCCACCCTCCGCTTGCTTTGCTTCGCGGTCTATTCGCGCGCCTGCCTGCCTGCCTGCCGATGGGGCTTTCCACTGCACTCCCATGCATCTTCGTGTTTTGGTGTACGGTACACTGCTCATCCGGTGAAATTCAGCC